>JAJPUD010000277.1:512250-525637 GCA_023553655.1 Myrmecobius fasciatus
TCTCTCTCTCTCTCTCTCTCTCTCTCTCTCTCTCTCTCTCTCTCTCTCTCTCTCTCTCTCCTGAGACAATTGGGGTTAAGTGACTTGTTCAGGGTCACACAGCCAGGAAGTATTAAATGTCTAAGACAAGATTTGAACTCAGGTCCTCCTGACTAAGAGCTGGTGCTCTATCCACTGTGCCACCTATCTGCCCCTCAAGTATTCTTTGACACTTTGAAATTACTTTTTTGAAGATCTTTTTAGTGATGGAAAAGAATTAGAAAATTATTAGATGTTCATCAGTTGGGGAATGCCTGAATAAGTTATGGTATATGAAAGTAATGGAATATTATTGTTCTGGAAGAAATGATGAACAAGCTGGTTTTAGAAAGAAAGAAAGATTTTAGAAAGATTTATAGAAACCGATGCTGAGAAAACAAGTAGAATTAGGAATACAATGTATATAGTGTGAGCAAGATTGTGTAATGATCAACTATGAAAGACTTGGTTTTTCTCAGTGATTCAGTGATCCAAGACAATATCAATAAACTTTGGATAGAAGACATCACCTGCATCCAGAAAGAGAACTATGGAGATTGAATGTAAACCACACATTCTTTGTTCACTTTTTTCTATCTTTTTTTCTCTTTTGTTCTGATTTTACTCTCACAGGATGATTTATAAAGACATATATATTAAAAAAGTTAATATACATGTATAACTAGAAAAAATAAAACAATTTTTTTAAAAAAATACATGAGAGCTTTACCTGGTCAAGCTGCAGATGCTTGAGCTCATGGACAGCCTTTTTTTGAATTTCATTTGGCTCAGGACATACCTGTCTACTTCATGAACAATCTGTTCCATGTTCTGGATCGAACCTTGACCCTCAGAGAACTCAGGTGCAGGTGCCTTTGATGACTAGGTCCCATGATTAACTTAAGGAAAGTATACAATCAGTGACATTAGGAGATGATGGTTATTGCTGCATGGCGAGTCTGCTCAGCCTGGATATTAATAGCCAGAGAATGACCTTGAAAGAAACCTATTGTTATCTTAGTGGGGAAAGAGAGGAGGAGACAGATAAAACATTTTGAGAAGGTTGCAAGAAAGAAAAAAGAAGTTGTTGAATTTTTAGCAACTGAATTTAAAGAGTTATAACTACCTTCTAGGAAAAGACATCCATTCTTAGCATGCACACAAAAAAAATCAATATGCCATATTTAATACAATGATTTCTTCTACTTGGGAGAGCAATCCCCACAGATAGAGATTGTCCTAGAAGTTTCTGCTCAGCCACACCAGAAGCATCTAACCTGTGAGATGCAAATACAAAGTCAAAAAAAGGCACTGATTAACAGGGCAATTAGGTGGTACAATGGATAGGGTGTCAGGCTTACAGTCAAGAAGACTTGTTTTCCCAATTTCAAATATGGCCTCAAACACTTATCTGGGCAAGTCAGTTAGCCCTTTTGTTTCAATTTCCTCATCAGTAAAATGAGCTGGAAAAGAAAAAGGCAAACTACTTGCATCATATTTGCCAAGATAACCCCAAATGGGTTACAAAGAGTTAGGTATGACTGAAAACAAATGAACAACAATTTAAAAAGTCTACTCAGGACAGGCAGGTTTGCATGAGACTCACTGTGAGATTTGGGGAACACTAGGGCATCAATCTGTTTATACAGAAAATCTCAAGGGGCACCTTTGGGATTTAGTAGTATAGTTTGATTCAAGCAAACAAACACTGATTAAATGCTTTGGGCACTAAACAAGTTGCAAAGACAAAATGCTCACCATCTGTACTCTCAAAGAGCTTCCATCCTAGTGTAGGGATAAGTAAAAATAAAGGGAGATAGCTGGAAGTAACTACCAAGTTGGGAGATAAAGGAAGCATACTATTAAGAAGTGGTGTTTGATCTGAGCCTTAAAGGAAGTTATAGGTTTTAAGAGACAGAAGTGAAGAAGAAATGAATTATAGACATGAGAGATATTCTGTTCAATAACACACAAATGGGAGATGAGGTGTCATGAATAGTGAGCATCCAGTAGATCTCTTTGACTGTTATGGAGTGTGTAAATGGGGAAATCTCTTGAGAGCAATTGTGAACCACAGCTATCTCTAAGTTGGTATAGAGATTTGAGTCCTATCCAATTTTTTCCCCCAAAGACTCAATCTGTGAGAAAGAAGATCAAGAAGAAACAATGGGGTAGGGACTTCATGAGCTGGGAGAGAAATCTCTACTCTCCTTAGAACTTATTGAGCCAAGCTGGAAAGAATGGGTAACACAAGAGCAGCAAATTAAAAAGATGATAGAGCTGTGACAGAGAAGGGAAAGAATGATAAGTTGGGTCTTGAAACCCCTGCAGGCACCTTGGAACAAAGAACTCAGACTGAAGCTACTGATTGTAAGATGTCTCTTCCAGAACTGCAGGGCGTATCAACTCTTTCTCCAATTTCCACTCCCTGTTCTGGTCCATGATAATATACTTTACTTGCTTCTTTTACCTAAACATTTCCTACATCCTGATTTTGCCTCAAATATAAAGAAGTCAGGAGTTATGTGGAAATGCATAAAATTTAATTTAGGATAGAGAGCCAAACCTCGATTTGAATTTTAGAGATTCGTTAGCAGGGGGCTCTGAGTTATTTCTATCATATCAATATCTTTTCTTTTGATATAAATTCCAAAGAAATATCAAAAGAAGGAACCAGGAGGTTTAAAAGTAAGATAACTGGGGGCAGCTAGGTGGTGCAGTGGATAGAGCACCAGCCCTGAAGTCAGGAGGACCTGAGTTCAAATCTGGTCTCAGACACTTCCTAGCTGTGTGACCCTGGGCAAGTCACTTAACCCCAATTGCCTTAGCAAAAAGCAAAAAAAAAAAAAAAAAAAAAAGTAAGATAACTATCTTAACAGTTAGTGGCTGATTAAATCTCTATCAAAATGAGAAAGACAGAAAGGGAAAAGGTTGAGAACAGATACCTGTGTGAAAATCAGCTCTATCCCTTCCAAAAGTGAGTAAGGAATAGAAAAGATTATGTACTTTGCACATTGCCACCCACCAACCAGTATTACTGCAATAAAGTGAATAGAGAGCTGTCCTCAATATCAATAAGATATAAGTTCAGTTCCTGCCTGTAACAAGAGCCTCAGAAAATGACTAAAGCTGTTAGGTTTCCAGATAACTCTCTGAGAATATGAATTACACAATAGGTTCTGACCTGCACTGGTACGGGGAATTTTTTCATCAAGTTTTCCATATACTGAGAAAATGGTGAAAGGAGGGGAAGGAGAAAGAAAAGGAAGAGGAGGAAGAAGAGAAAGAGGAGGAAAAGAAGGAAGAGGAGGAAAAAGAGGAGGAGGAAAAGAAGAATGTATTAAAAAAAAAAACTATTGTCCCAAGAGAATCAACAAATATGAGGAGGTGAGACAATGAGAAGATTTGCATAAACTGATATAGAGCAAAGGAAGTGAAGGCAAGAAAATGTCATGTACAAAGACTAAAAATTTTGTAAATTTTCCTTTTAGTATAGTTTTCAAAATTTGACACAATTATAATGTTCAATCTCAGTCCCAGAGATTGAAACATAGACTTTCTACCTCTCAGTAGAGATAGGAGAGACCACAGGTGCAGAATGTTGTATTATGCTATCATATGAAGTCACTGTGTGGTTTATTCTTTGCTGAAGTGTTTTTCTTTGTTCCAAGAAAAGTTTTAATAGTGGGAGGGGAGAAATAGATTGTGAAAGAGCTATAATGTGAAAAACAAAATGCAGTGATCAGACTTTTTTCAAGTCTTTCAAATAAATGAAATTTCACTTTAAAAAGCATCAGAGCTGGAAAGAGTCCTATTCTACCCCCTTACAATATGTCCCAGATATAAGGACATTGTATACTGCTAATATAACCACTCCTACACATATACAACTGAACACATGCACACACACATATATATATATATTAATGAGAAGTAGCATACTATAATGAATAGAGAAAACCTGAGTTCAAATCTCATATAATATACTAGCTGTCCAACCCTGACCCATCACTTAAACTGAATGCCTCAGCTTTAGCATCTACAAAATAAAAAAGATCATCTCATTGGTTTCTAAGATCTCCTTTAGCTCTAAATCTAAGTCACTTTTCTATTTGCATTCCCAGTCTTTGAGACATAGGAAGTATTTTAAAAGATCTTTACTCAAGATTAACATCATAAAAGGTATATTAATTCAATGGTTGAGTCCTTATTTTAAAAGGTGACTCTCCTTGTATCACTTGGCACAGCAACAGGTAAGATTAGCTATTTAATAAGTGTTTTCTCATAATGATGATATAGTACAAGAGGAAGTAAAATCTATATTTATTGTAATATAACCAAAGCAACTTCCAAAGTAAGAAAGTGTATTTTTAGATTTTGTTTTCTTTACCACAGGTTGGAAGCATGCTGAAGACTCCAAAATTCCCCATCTGGCTATGTAGCATCAATGGATCATATAGCATCCTTTTTAGTGATAACAAGCTGCTCTTATCTGACTGGAAGATGGAGCATCAGTTTGGTCTTTATTTTTATACTGGTCATCCCTTCCAGAAAAAGGCAACCTATCTTACAGTAGGTACGTGCATGCAATTTAGTGATAGGTTTTCTCAGGTGTTCCAATAGGAGTTTCTCTTCAATGTGGCATCTCAACAAAATAATTTTTAGGGTTGATTGCTAAAAAAAAGAAACCCACAAATTCAACCTTTAAGTCTCCAGATAAAAGTAATATGGTGTGGTAATACTAAATTTAGTTCACATAAAACCCAGGGCTTTTTTTTAACATTGTAAAGAAAACATGGACCTTTAGGGGAGATTACAAGAGAAAAGTTTCTAAGTGGTAGAACCTATCAATTATTGACAAGGGTCATCTGTCTTAAGAAGTGGTGTGGTGATAACAGTAATAAAACAGTAATAAATAAATAAAATAGATAAAAAATAACAAATAAAAATAAAAACCCTTTGAGTTACCTCCCAGGGATAACTACTCCAAGTCACAAATACTTCAGGTTCAAATTGTGGGTCTGCAGGTTTGCATCCTCAAAATTATATCTCACAAACCCCCATTAACATGTTTCCTTTTCAGTAGTCAGCAAGTGGATGCAATTAATTCAAAGCAAAAGCATTTACCAAAATTGCACAGTAAAAAAACAAAACAAAACAAACAAAAAAAACATTTCCTTTATAATCCTACCACAAATATACACAGTATAGATAAGAATAAATCAATCAATGAAAAAGAATTTATTAAGCACTTTCTATGTACCAGACATTATATTAAGTGCTGAGGATAAAAAGAAAAGCTTGAAAATAATCCGCCCTTATAGTACTTATTCTTTAATGGGAGAGATATGAGTATGTTCAAATTATATATAAAATGAATACAAGGTATTTTGGGGAGATGGGAAGATAGGAGTTAGGGGTGCAGCTATCTACAGAAAAGTGATAATTGAACTCATGGGAACTGATGATATCACCAAGTGAGAGAGAGAGAGAAAAGAGATAAGAGAAGAGAAAGTTAGACAGAGGTTGGGAAAAAACTACTAGACTCTGAAAAGAGTAGACACATATAAAGAGACAATCCCCTAGAGACATTTTCTAGAGACAATGCCAGATCCTGTGAACTCTTCCACCAGGGTATTGTTATGCTCTCCTACTTGAGCCTTTTGGAAGAAAGCAGAAGTAGACACTGTTATATTAAGATTCATAGAAGTCTCCCCTGTTTTGCTCTTTTTTGAGTGACATCTGGAAAGTCTACCATTTTCTGAGCATTTTCTTAGTCCTAGGTATCAAGCTCTTAAAAAAAAAAAGAGAGAGAGTAGGAACAGGTGAGCAAACTATTGTCTTAAGCATAGCTTTTCTTCATCCCCCAACTCCATTTTTCTGGTGGAAGATGCTGGATCCCCCTCAATCAAAGACTTCACTCTAAGTTATGGGGGCTATTCAACATGCTTCCTATATTTGCATTTCTCCCAGTCAACAGCTCAAACAGTGGTTACTTTCCCAATGATTGTTAAACACCTGTGACATTAGTGGTTCACTGAGTTTTTGCTTTTAAGTTTCCTCCATTAGCCGTTTGACCCTTGGTCAATCATTTAACCTCTGGGCTTCAGTTTCCATATTTATAAAACAGAGGTAATTCTAGTGCTACCTCACAAGGTTTTCTTAGGGATCAATAAGAAAATACTCTGTAAACTCGAAAAAATTATGAGTCATTATTATTACTAACAATTATTTAGGTGCAATTAATTATATATCAACCAATATAAAATTATTGTATAACAATTAATAAAAATTATTATTATTCCATTCTGGAATATTCTCCTATTTTTAATGCTCTTCTCTTTAATCTGGCATAGCTATTCTTGGCGTTCAAACTTCTGGTCAATCTTATCTGTCTCTTATAGTATAACTAATAGAATGGGTTCCATACTACTTTTAATGTAGTAAGAGTTTAGCTAAGGATGTTATCATTAACTATGATTAATTCTTGTTTTGTTTCTCCTTCAGATACTCATTCTCACCACTGGGAAGAAGTCCAACAGAATGAGAATTGTGTCCCAGAACGACCAGTGGAGATGGTGATCAGGACAAAATGGAAGGGGGCTTCTGTAAAGTGGAATGGAACTCTTCCACTCTTCTGAAGAGAAAGATTTGGTTTCTCTGAAGTATTTGACACTGGAGACCTAACCCTTTCTTCCTAATATCCTTTCTTCCCTAAGCTTCCATGGCATTAAACACTCTCATAGTTCGTGTCCTATATCTTGGACCATGTGTCCTCTTTGTTCTTGGCTGGCATTTCTGTCCTCCTTATGACTCTTAAATCCTCAAGGCTCTGTCCTAGATATTTCTCTCTTTTCTTTCTACACCCTCTCCTTTGGCAAGTCTACCTGCTCTTATAGTTTCAATTATTATCTATGAAGATGACTACCAAATCTACTTTCTTCTTTTTTTATTTTAATAGTATTTTATTTTCCAAATATATGCAGAGAGTTTTTAACATTCACCCCTGCAAAACCTTGTGTTCCAAATTTTTTTCTCTCTCCCTTTCTCGTCCCCCCTCCCCAAGACAGAAAGCAATTCGAAATAGATTAAACATGTGTGATTCTTTTAAACATAGTTCCATATCCATCCTGCTGCAAAAAAAATCAGATGAAAAGGGAAAAAACATGAGAAAGGAAAAAACAAACAAGCAAGCAAGCAACAACAAAGATGAAAATACTATGTTCTGTTCCACATTTAGCCTCCATATTTCTCTCTCTGAATGTGGATGGCACTTTCAGTCACAAGAATATTAGGATTGCCTTGAATCACTTCATTGTTGAAAAGAGCAAGTCCATCACAGTTGATCATCACATAATCTTGTTGTTATTATGTACAATGTTCTCTTGTTTCTTCTCACTCTTCTCAGCATCAGTTCATATAAGTCTTTCCGTGCTTTTCTTTTAAGTCAGCCTGCTTATTCCAGATCTACTTTTGTACTACCATCCCTCCCCAGAACTTCAGTCCTATATTTTCAATTTTATATTGGCTATCTCCGCTAGATAATCCATTGGCATCTTAAATTCAACATGTCTGACACTGAATTTTTGTCCCTTACCCAACTTTTTGCTCTTTGATAATGGTGCTGCTATTCAACCATTACTTTTGGATCCTTCTTCTTCCTTGCCTCAGAAATTCAAATCATTTACCAAGTATTATCAGCTTTAGATCCATGATATCTCTCATTCAGGTTCTGAGAAGGGGGTAAGAAGGCAAATTGCAAAGCTCCTTTAGTAACTTTGTGAGGTAGGTGCCATTTTACAGTTGAAGAAACTGAGTCAGACAGTGGTGAAATGCCTTGCCCAAGATCACATATCCACTAGATATCAAAGGCAGAGTGTGAATTCATGTCTTCCTGGATCCAGGTCCAGTGCTCTGTCTATTGCCCCATCCTGGTCACCCTGTGTATTTGTCATCTGAAGCAAAAGTAACCTTTGAGGCCCAAGTCACTAATTTTTGAGGTAGGGAAGGGGATATAATGCCTACAATGTGTCAAGCACTAAGCATTCTTTATAAATATCTCATTTGATTCTCACGACAAATCTGGGAGGTAGGTATTGTTATTATTCCATTTTATAATTGAGGAAATTTAAGCAGAGGTTAAATGACTTACCCATAGTCACTCAGCTAGCAAATATCTAAAGTCATAGTTTGAAATTCCCTGACTTAAAGCTCAACACTCTATTGACTGAACTACTAGTTGCCTCTGAGGAGGAAAAGGAAATTGAGGCACAAATTGACCTGTTGAATTGAATTGAATTGATAGGAAGGATCATTGAGAGTTGGAAGAGTCTTTTAGACACCCTCAAATCCAACTCTTTCATTTTACCAATGAGGGGAAAAAAGCACAAAATAACTTGTCTAAAGGAGCATAGCTAGTAAGTGTTTGAGGTAGGATTTGAAGGAAAGTCTTCATGATCTTAAGTCAGGTGTCCTGTTCTTTCCTCAATGATTCCTCTCCCAAGTCCCAAGAACTTTGAAACAATGAGACAAAACCCACCTAATTTCCACAGCTTATTTTTCCACAATTTCTACCACTTATAATTCACTGCTCATTTTCTTTTCAATTAACCTATTTACAGTTGCTTAATGATTTACCACCCTGTGTTGTAATGGAAATATGAGAGCCCACCTGGGTTTCCTGATGTAGCAGAAAAAAATTAACCATCGACCATGAGAATTAAAAATCTTAAGAGTATATGTTGGAAAACCAAAGTCAAACTATTGGTGGTGAGGATATTATGCCTGCAATTTTAATTTCTAATAAGCATGAGTTGTTCATTCAGATACATTTCATAGGAAAAGCAGGGGAACAAATCTCTTTTAAGTGTGTCTTCGGGAAAAATTAAATCCTTAAATAAAATCACAACCAGGACTGCACGGCTGCCACTTTGAAGTCAGCGATAACAGCTCATCTGTTTGATCCAAAATGTAGATTAAAATCTCCTCATGGCCCAGTACTTTGCAATTCATACTTCCTTGATAAAATGCTACTTTTGGATTATAGATCTTGGATTATTGGCAACGAACTTTTATTGAAGGATGAAGTCAAATGCAAAGTAAACCAGATTTCTAGGTAGGGTATAAATACAAGTCAGAATCTGTGCTAGAAGGGACCCCAGAGTTCAACCCTTACCTGGGTCCAGGGGTTACTCTAAGCCAATCCCTACACTCTGGGAAGCTTTCTGTCTTTAATTCCTGGTCCATAAGAGATTAGATTCCTATCTGTAAGAATCTGCCTTTTCATTTTATAAGTAAGGGGAATTGAGACTCAAAGAGTTACACTACCTTGACTCTGGTCCTCTAGCTAGCAGGATTCAAAGTCAGCTTCAAATCAAGTATTCTTTTAATTTTATTATATTGTATCCAATGTTCTGTACCTTAGGGCCAAGCAAAAACTGTGTAATCTCTCTTCCATATATCAGTCCTTCAAATATTTGAAGACATGTAGTCTTCTCGTCTCCGCTTCCCTTCTCTCTCTTCTCCCTTCCTCTCCCCTCCACTTCACTCCCCTTTTCCCCTTCCCCTCCCTTTCCCTTTTCTCTCCTCCCCTCTCCTTTTCTTTCCTTCCCTCTCTCCCTCTCTATTCTCCCCTTATCTCCTCTTCTCTTTTCTCTCTCCTCCATTCTAAACTGGCCATTCCCACCAATCAATCTACCTATTGATGTGTTTTCAAGACACTTCAACGCTCTGGTCAACCTCCTCTAGATATACCCAAGCTTGCCAATGTCCTCCTTCAAATAGGGCGCCTGGAACAGAATACAATCTCCAGATGGCCTCCCTCATTATCAGCACCCTACTTTTAAAGTAATCAATGATCACACTGACTCTTGATTGTCATATGGAGCTAGCAGCTCACTGTTTTTCGACCTTATAAATTGCTGCTTTGCCAGATCTCTCCTCTCCTATACTTTGTGAAACTGATATTTAGAATTTAAATGTAAAACTTATAAAGAAAGTGCCCATCAATGAGAGGACTCATGGGCAATCACAGTGACACACTGGCCATAATAATAATAATAATAATAAATTATCACTTATAGGATTTGATGTATAACTGGGATTGTTTCTAGAAAATATTCTATCACCAGGAGCAAAGCTAAAAGCAGCATCAAGCCTTAGTGATAGCACAACCAAGCAGCCTTGGTTCCCAGTCAATAGGCAATGTAACAGTGGCATGGGATAAAATGGCAGTAAACCCCAGAAGTTCCAATGCCAGATTTTCTAGCCCTCATCTAGTTCGCACATTTCTCTCAATGGCTCACATTTCTTTCATGAGTTCTTCTAAATGTAATGATGAAACACATACTTTTCTCTCTTCCTTGGCAATTCAGTGGATTTCCTCCCACCCCCCACTTCAGTTTCTATTGAAGAGAAATGGTTTGCTATCCCTTTAAAGGCAAGATTTCCTTCCCATCCTCATCTCCAGGACTGATTACTCCAGTCAAAATTTGGTGGCTGTGGACTTTTATGTTATATTAATTGGAACAAATGTACAACAGGAAGTAAATAACAGGGAGAGAGTTCTCTTAGACTGCTGGCTGCCTGTGCTGTATTCTATAGGGAAAATAAGAGGTTTATTTCTCTTAACACCTCCCCTCTCCCAGAGAGGAAAGCAAAAAAGTCAACAGTCAGATGGTTAACATGAAGTTTTTGCCCTCTAGGAATGGCATATCTGGGAAGTGAAGTTTCTGTTGATGAATGCTTAGAAAAAAGCTGGGATGAATGGGGTTCCTGCTGATGTTTGCTCCATTGCCCAAAAGGCTGCTGGCTATATTTGTAAATCCATCCATCCAAAAGTTTGCAGAATAAATCTTCTTACTGATGGAAAAAGTGAATTAGTACCAAATAGGACATAATGCGATGATGATGATGATAAAAATGAACAGAAAACTATACTTCTCTTCCACCACTCTGCTTTTATTTTATTGGTTTTACTTCCATGTTGTAATGTTTCAGAAAGATGATTTGCTCTGTGGTATAGTTAAATAGCTTTAAAATGATAACTTCTGAAATCATTAGCCCAAAATCTGTTATAGAAATAGAATGGTCTGTATTACTTTTATTCGAATTTATCACTTGGAGTTGCTTCCAATCTTTCCCATATTTTTGTTAAACACAATTTAGCAATACTATCAGAAGATTAAAGTTTTGCATTGTACCAAATCAGATCGAATATTCATGCTTCAAGTGATCCTTGAGTTTTATTTATTATGGGAATGTGTGTCTGATAAGATTTGCATTATAATATTGCTCAATATTATATACTACATGTACGTAAGATATAATAATAAAATTATATTGCCCAATATATTCTGAATAAAGATCTTTATTGAGCACTGTCCTTCAACCTTGCTTCTTCTGGGTTCTTCCCACTTCTGTGAAGGCAGTATGACCCCTGAATCCAAACCAGGTCAGCTTCTAGGTGCTGATATGTATCTAGCCCTGGTTCACCATCCCACCTGATATGGCTCAGTGGTCTTGTCTCACCCACCCACCTGGTCAGGTATCAGCAGTCTCTGATGACCTGCAACCCCTAAGATCCAGTGAGAAAAGGGAAAGAGGGTGCTTGTGATCAAGGATATCGCTCTAACTCCCTGGTCTTCTCACTCTTCCACATGGCTCAATCAAGATGGAGTCTCCATTCTTCCCAGCTTCCTCTCCCAATATCAAGTCCAAACATCAGAGCCCTTTGTGAACTCCAAACACAAATCTGTTTGGTTGGCATGGTGACTTCCAGTGTCACATGATCTTGGGATAATGCTAACTAAATTGGCAAGCTGAAGGGGCTTACAGACTGCACTTAACCCTTCTCAATTTCATCTTATTAAATGAACTCCATCATTCTAGGTCGCTGAGATATTTTTGGATCTCATCATTCACCTTATTTTTGAAGAATTAATTCAATACTCTGCATTTTTCTGACAGCCATTACATTTTCTTATTATATGTATGCGCAAGAGAACTGGACAGTGGACACATAAGCAGGTCTTACCAGCCATGACCTCCAACCACGTGGAGCATGGTTGATCAATCTAGAGCCTTATGAGTGTGTTGAGAAGACAAAGGATATATTGGAGATGGTACAGAATTGAAATACAGATGGAAGCAGGAGATTAGTGAAGGTATTGTTAGTGAGGTAGAGTGGTGATTGGAACATTCTAGAAACATGCACTGAAAACTTAACACCATTGTCCTTCCAAGAGATGGCTTTCTTTGCCAGGGGAACATACTCCCCTGTTCTTCAGGTCAACAATGACATGATTCCTGATTCCACACTGTTAACTCTTCCACTGACTTGAAACAACATGCTAAATTTCCTAAGTAATTGGCAAATATGATTGCTAAGATATTGTCATTTATCCATGAAAGATCATGGAGAATCTAGAAAGTATGATTAAGTACCAAAAAAGGGAAAATGTTCTAATTTTCAAAAAAGGCAAGGAATAGGGTCTGCAAACTGAAGAATTTGACACTGATTCTTGGAAAAATGATAGAACATTATTAAATGAATGGTTAGCAAATATCTAGAAAGAAGAATTGGTCACAAAAAAAAAAAACCAGACCAGTATGTTTTTTCCATGACAAAAAGTTCCCTAAAGCCAGAGAGCTGCCAAGATCCTCAGATCTTCCAATAGGGAGGGATTCTAATTTATTTCATCCACTTTTCACCTTTCCTCACAGCCAAGTACAGCTCAGAGAAAAATAGAAACAAAGCTCTATTTCTCTTGGTGTCTCTGTGTCTTTCTCTCCATTCTGTGTGTCTCTATGTGCGTCCCTGTCTCTCCTTGTCTATCTCTCTGCCTGTCTCTCTCTTTGTCTCAATCTGTCTCTCCTCTATGTGTGTGTATCTCTCTGTCTCTCTTATCTCTGTATCTGTCTCTATGTCTCTCTGTCCCTATGTCTCTGTCTTTGTGTGTGTCTGTTTCTGTTTCTCTGTCTCTCTCTGTCTCCTTTCTCTCTCTGTTTCTATCTCTGCCTCTGTGTCTCTGTCTGTCTCTGTCTCCCTCTCTGTCTCTCTGTCTCTGTCTCTATCTTTGTCTCTCTCTCTCTGTTTCTGTCTCTGTGTCTCTGTACTCTGTCTATCTCTGTCTATCTCTGTCTCCCTCTCTGTCTCTGTCTCTGTTTCTGTCTCTGCCTGTCTCTGTGTCTTTGTCTCTTTATGTCTCTCTCTGTGTTTCTGTTTCTGTCTCTGTCTGTATCTCTCTGTCTGTATCTCTCTCCATCTTTCTGTCTGTCTGTCTCTGTCTTTGTGTGTCTGTCTGTATCTGTCTCTCTGTCTTTCTGTTTCTGTTTCTGTCTCTGTGTATCTCTGTGTCTCTGTTTCTTT
>JAJPUD010000277.1:525647-569865 GCA_023553655.1 Myrmecobius fasciatus
GTCTGAGTCTATATCTGTTTGTCTCTCTGTTTCTGTTTCTGTCTCTGCCTGTCTCTGTGTCTCTGTCTCTTTGTATCTCTCTGTCCTGTGTCTCTGTCTCTGTGTCTGTGTCTGTCTATCTTTCTCTGTCTCTGTCCATCTCCCTCTCTGTCTCTGTCTTTCTCTGTCTCTCTGCCTTTCCATTTCTGTCTCTGTCTGTCTCTGTGTCTTTTTCTCTTTATGTCTTTCTGTCCTGTGTCTTTGTCTCTGTGTCTCTCTGTCTCTATCTCTGCCTCTGTCTCTGTCTGTGTGTGTCTGTATCTGTCTGTCTCTCTGTGTGTGTCTTTCTGTGTCTCTGTCTCTGTCTCATTTTCTCTGTCTCTCTCCCTTGATACAGAAAGATGTAAAGAGAAATACTTATACTCTTGGTGGCTTTTCTCTTTCTCAGCTTTGAGAGCTCTAAAGAACAATGAACCCCAATAGTTCTTTCACATGGCAGCAGCATTTAGCTATCTCCCAATCATTTGCTTTTCTCCAGCCAGTCAACAAAGGAGTATCTCTCTTCCAATTAACAAGACCTTAGAAGAATAACTAACAGTCAGTTGCCTTAACTGGAAGGCTTCTGTGTCTTGTGACATCGAGCTTCTTGTGGCTCCTTCTGGACTCAGCTTACCTTCCTGATTCTTTTATTTCTTCCTACCACTTCTACCACTTTTGGAGCTTCTTCTCTGTCTTTTTATATCTTCCAGGACTTCAGATCAGTCTTCTAATAGTCAGTGATTCATCTTTCCTTTATGACCTTCTGTTAAGTTTGAACCCAACAATCCTTATATAATTTGTTGCTCCTTCCTTCAAACAAGTCTTCTCAGTGTATTAGGTCTGTCTGATCCTTAGAACAGTTTCTGTATCACTTCTGAACATTTTATCTGAGATTGTTGTTTCACAAATTGATTTTAGTAGTTTTCTTCAAGCAATATTCTTTTTTTCTTGGTAATGAAGGGCATTAATTGTTCATTATTGAAGTGTTCATAGCTGAACATTAAGCCGTTCATATGTGAAAGGGTCATTACCTAATAGATCAAGTCAATAAGCATTTATTAAGTGTTTACTATGTGTCAGACAGTATACTAAGAGATGCTATGAAGGTAGAATTGGGGAACAGATAACTGTTTGGATACAGAGATAAGAGAGAAATGAGTTGAGGATAATGCTTAGGTTGATGAATGGAAAGATGATGGTGTCAGTACCAAAAATCCTAGCTAACATTTATATAGTAGTTTAAAATTTCCAATTTGCTATGGAAATGTTATCTCCTTTGATCCTCACAACAATCCTTGGAGGAAGATGCTATCATCATCCATCCCCATTTTACAGATAAGGAACTGAGACAAACAGGGGTTAAATGATTTGTCCATCCCCATTTTACAGATAAGGAACTGAGACAAACAGGGGTTAAATGATCTCAATTTCTGAGATTGCATTTGAACTCAGATCTTCCTGACTCCAGGTTCAGGACTCTATTCACTTTACCACTTAGGTGCCTTACCAAGAAATTAGAGAGGAGGTTTAGTGTGGGAAAATGAGTCTCATTTTAGACATGCTGAGTTCAAGGCATGTACGGGAAGTAAATATTTAACATTGCCATTTTTCAATTTTTTTTTTATTCCTGAACTGACCAAATACCAATTAAATGAATACTTCCATAGACACAATAGAATAGAAAAAGAAGACAGTACATGAAACTGTGAAGCTCTCTTGGTGTAAAGCTTGCTTCTTTTTAAGAATATAATAAATTCAACATGTAAATCTCAAAGCTGTCCCGTGTGTCTGTGATTCCTTCTGGGCTTCCTTCTGTTCTCTTCTGCGAATTTTAAACAAATGACTCAATCAATGGTCTACTTTTTTTTTCTTTCTTTTTCTCTTTTTTTGTTTCTTGTTCTCTTGTTCTTTCTCTCTCCCTCCCTCCCTTCCCTTCCCTTCCTTCTTCCTTCTCTTTTTCTCTATCTCCCCCTTTCTCTTGCAATTCTTTTACTATTTCTACGTTCTTTCATCTCCATCCCTCATACACACAAAAAAAATTGGGGAAAAGGAATAAACTTTTGTAACAAACTTGCCTAGTTAAGCAAAATAAATTTCTACGTTGAATGTGTCTAGAAAATGTATGTCTCCTTCTGCACCTCTCCATTGGGTAAAAGGTGGGGGAAGGGAGAAGTATAGTATGATTCCAGTATATGTACTTTTAAGACAGGCTGTTGTCTTGCTCATTCTATGAGATGTCTGGACAAAAGTAACTGTGATTTTTAGAAAATAGAAGTGGATGCAATTCTCCCCCAACCAGTTCACACTGACCTTTCAATATATAACTTGGGAACTTTCTATCATCAGAGACAAAAGTTAGGTCCTAAAGACTTTCCCACTTCCCTAAAGACTACCCCCAACCTCACCCCAACAAGAGAATACATTCATTCCAAGTTGCTAAACTCATTTCCTGGTACATCAGAGAGAGCTGGAATCATAGATCTTATATCTGAATTTGAGTTCTACCACTTGGTTATTTGGGTGATCCTGGGCATGTCATTTAATCTCTATCTGCCTCACTTCTCTTACTTGTAAAATGGGGATAATAATGGCACCTATCTCCTAGAGTTATAGTGAGGTAATATCTGCAATATACTTTGCATAGTGCCTAGGACATAGTAGGTATTCAATAAATGCTTGTTCCCTTGACACTCTTTCTTCAAAATTAAGGCTATAATTTTATGATTTGCAAAGTATGTTTCTATTTGAATTTAAAAGATTAAAATTCTATACACACACACACATATATATATTTTAAATGAATAGTTAGAAAAAACAAACTTTGAGGTGATTGATAAAATAATTTTCTTATATACATCTCTCATGGGAAAATAGAAAACAGATTGAGTGCAATCTTAAATTAAAATGTCTGCATTACCAACAATACCAACTCTGACTTTTACATCTGTCAGATATCTATATAAAAAGCATAAATTTGGCATATTATATACATGAATGATCCATGATTACATCAAATGTAAGAACTTCCTACTATGGGAACTCCTTTCACCAAAGATAGATTGCAGCTCCTCCAACTTAGGACATAAGATTTGTCTGAAGCATTTGGGGGTTAAGTAACGTTCCCAAGATCATATAACAGCAACAATTTGCATTTGTCAGAAGTGGGATTTTAACCTATCTGTTCATGACCAAAAGCCCTAGATTTACTTGATCTGCTATGAAAGTCAATATGGTATATTAGAAAGGTAATTAACATTGGATTGAGAGGATGGAGGTTCAAATCCCACCTTAGACACTAACTACCTGTGTGACTTTGTATTAAGTCACCTGATCTTTCTGGGACTTAATTTTTTCATCAGTAAAATGGGGAAAGAGTCATGTCCCAATTGATAAATGATCAAAATCTATGATCTATGCCAAAGGGCTATAAATTCATGCATATCCACTATTGGGCATGAACACCAAAAGAGATCTTTAAAAAGGGAGGGAGGAAAAGGACCTATATGTACAAAAATGCTTATAGCAGCTCTCTTCTTAGGGCAAAGAATTGGAAATTGAGGGGGTGATCATCAATTGGGGAGGTGCTCATCAATTGGGGAATGGTTGGATAACCAAGTTTTAGGGTGTATGATTGTCATGGAAAATTGTTGTTCTATGGGAAGTGATGAGCAGAATTCTCTTGTTAAAAAAAAACACTGAAAAGTCCTCTATGAAATCAAGCAAAGTGAATGTACTATATACAAAGTAATAACGATGTTCTGGGAGGCCCAACTGTAAATGACGTTGCTAAACTCAGCTATATAATGATCCACGACTATTCTGAAGGACTTAAAATGAAAAATCCAATCCATACCCAAAGAAACTGTGCTTGAATATAGAATGAATCCTTCTCTGTCTCTGTCTCTCTGTCTCTCTGTCTGCCTCTCTCTCTGTGTTTGTCTAACTCTGTCTCTCTGTCTGTCTCGCTGTCTATCTGTCTCTTTCGCTGTCTGTCTCTCTCCCTGTCTCTCTGTCTCTTTCACTCTGTCTCTTTCTCTCTCTCCTATTTTTATTTTTCTTGTGGGTTTTTTTTTATTAGGGTAGGAGATCCATATTTTCTTTCCCAACATAACTTTTATAGAAATATTTTTCATAACTTCACATGTGGTTTCTTAATGGGGGCTGGAGGTAGGAATAAGGGGAAGGATCTGGAACTCAAAATTTTTTAAAAGACAAATGCAAAAAAAATTGCTTTAAATGAAACTGGGGAAATTACTAAATAAAATAATTTATTTTTTAGTTCTGAAAGAACTAAATTAAACAGCAAACCTACGATCCAATACTATAGCATATTTCATTTTTTAAAATGTCATGTTACTATTCACTGCAGGAAAATTTATTTGAATAACCACCTTTAAGAGCATGTATGAACTAATGTAATGGTATAGTGTAATGGGGCAGCTAGCCCAGAATCAGGAAGATTCATTTTCATGAGTTCAAATCTGATTTGACACTTGATTGGTTGTGATCCTGGACAAATCATTTAACCCAGTTTGCCTCAGTTTTCTCATCTGTAAAAGGAACTGGAGGAGGAAATAGCAAACTACTCCAGGATTTTTGCCAAGAAAACCCCAAATGACTTAAGAAGAATCAAAGATGATTGAAACAATAGAATAACAACAAATAGACTAGAATACGAAATAATAAAAAGGTATCTCTTGTATGGCAGCATAGAAGTATCTCAGTAGAGTCAATAAAATGAATTCCTATTGAACGGATCTTATTTTGCCACTAGTTTCCATCACAAAATAAAAAAATGTGCTCTGCTGGAAGAGTCTGACAAAATAATTTCACATTAAAACCTTTAAAAATCATATTTGTAATGAAAAATAATTTGATTTTTTTGGTATGAAGGAGAATTTGGGTTCTCAAAGGCCTAGTGGAGCATTTGTTGACAAGAATGGCAATGTTCTCTGTTAATGTTTTATGTGTTCCTATTCCCATCCCTCCCTGTCACAGAGAAAGGCAACTTAGGTTTAAGAATAGGATTGCGTTTTGGGCCCTCAGTGCCATCTTAATAACATTGTCTCGTTCCAAAAGCTTGCTGTTTTCTGTTTTCTCTAAAGGTAAGTATGAGTAGATGTTTGGGCAGCAATTCCTAGAAATTTAGATGTTGTAGAGCTTGGCCAAACACATGTTGGGCTCTGGGCAAAAGATTTTTTGCTCTGTTGGGTTTTTTCTGTCTAAATGATCAGGATAAATTCCTCTGGGTGCTTCTAGACTTCTTGCAGGGGGCCTTCCAGGATTCTGGGGCTTATTGCCCCATCTAGAGGACCTCACCCTCCCCAGAAAATCCCTCTTCAACTGGGACTCTCAATGAGAGTCATCTTGCTTACTCCTCTTTATGAAATAAACATTTATAGAGTGCCTATTGTATACCAAGATCTTCCATCTTTCCATTCCCATGTGATGAACATTTGTGGCATATGGGATAGTGGGGATTCCTTTTTGTAAGAACTGGATTAGATGGTTGCTCAGGTCCTTCCAACTCTCAAATCCAGTGTTTCTTCCATATAACCATAGCTCAGCACTCATCACTCTCTGACCCTTTATTATCATTTACCCTCATCAGCCTATGATAGCCTTCTTCTTTCCACTTTTCTAGCCCTCTGAGAAAGGAAGTGTTGTATAGTGAATTGACTTAGAAGCATTAAGAAGCTCTGGGTATGAATCTGAATCCTGCCTCAATTACGGTGTAAGACCCCTGTGACCCTGGACACATAACTGCTTTGGGAGTTGGATTCCTTAACGATTTGTAGATTGTACTTAATGACCTCCCAGTTCTAAATCTGTGCTCACAGAGCATATTCATTCATACCTAGCATGCTCCCCAAGGTTCCATTTTCTTATACTGGGCCCTTGGTCCCCTTCTATCTTCTGGATTTTTCCCTCAGCACAGTGAAGCCCTTTTCTTTACATGGTAGCTCCAAATTTGGCTATTTTCACTGCATTGTGGCTACTCATAATAGGTCAGCATTATATTTCTGTAATCCCAGAAGTACTCCCAGAGTACTACCAATAACTTGAACTATTTTTGTCATATCATAAAAATCTGTGAACATATGATTTAGGAATTGAA
Source organism: Myrmecobius fasciatus (assembly GCA_023553655.1). NCBI lineage: Eukaryota > Metazoa > Chordata > Mammalia > Dasyuromorphia > Myrmecobiidae > Myrmecobius > Myrmecobius fasciatus. The sequence goes on from JAJPUD010000277.1 coordinate 531,784, forward strand.
GTACAGAATAAAACCTTGTGAGAGCAATCTATCAAAGAACATTTTCTACTGTAGTTCGATTTTGTGAATGCAACACAAGGCTGTGAGTACTTGTCAGGGTAGGGAAGAAAGAGTGTACTTTTATCTAAAATGAGTTGGAACAACTTTGTAAACTGTCCAGGAATCTGTTTACTTTCTGAATTGGCTTTTTTCTAGACAGCTTCATTGGGCATGTCCAGTATTACTTCTTAGAATAGTCTTGGACTAGAGGAAACAGCTCTATATAAAATTAATGTCAGTGTTTCTACTGGGCTTGTATTTCAAAAAGATCTTAAAGGAGGGAAAGGGACCCACGTGTGCAAAAATGTTTGTGGCAGCCCTTTTTGTAGTGGCTAGAAACTGGAAACTCATCAGTTAGAGAATGGCTGAATAAATTATGGTATATGAATGTTATGGAATATTATTGTTCTGTAAGAAACGACCAGCAGGACGATTTCAGAGAGGCCTGGAGAGACTTGCATGAACTGATGCTGAGTGAAATGAGCAGAACCAGGAGATAATTATATATGGCAACAGCAAGATTATATGATGATCAATTCTGATGGACATGGCCCTCTTCAATAATGAGATGATTCAGGCCAAATCCAATGGCCTTGTGATGGAGAGAGCCATCTGCATCTAGAGAGAGGGCTGTGGGAACTGAGTGTGGATCACAACATAGCATTTTCACTTTTTTGTTATTGTTTGCGTGTACTTTATTTTCTTTCTCATTTTTCCCTTTTTGATCTGATTTTTTATGCAGCATGATAATTGTATAAATATGTATGCATTTAAAAAATAAAGCTAATGTCAATTCCCAGTGAGACATCTTAATGTCATTGTAAGACCCCCCCCTAGAGTGGGAACCACAAGACGTGGGCTGATGTCGAAGCTCTGATAACTTAGTAGCTGGGTAATTCTGGACAAATTATATAACTGTTCATTTGTAAAAAGCTTTGGCTACCTTGTTTTATAGGACTGTTGTGATAAAAGCATTTATAGAGCCATAATGTGCTGTGTAAATGTCAGCTATTAATTATTATGAAAAATTCACCTTAGTGTCTGCTGGGAAATATAACTTTTTACTCTAACCAGGAATTTTTACACTCGGGATGGGTTCAGTAAATGGGACATACCACCAGCTTTCCGGCACACAATAATCAGCATCGTATTTAATTCTATAATCAGATTTTACAATTAGAACTATCAACAAGTCTATATTTAAAATCTCTAGCTGTTGGGAAACCTACATACTAACTTCTCAGACAGGGCAGAGTAGGCTGTTTTCTTGGCTACCCTGCTATCTCCCCCTCAAAGGTCCTAGTCTCTTGGGGGAACTCCTACAGTTAGTAGCATGCCCTGGAGGAAAATCCAGTAAAGGAGAGGAATACTTGTTGAACTGGTAAGAAGAGAACCAAGAGAGAAAGGGTGCCATTTTATAGAATGAATTAGTAACAACCCACTTCCTAAGGTAAGGAATTAGAAAATTAAATGAATTTTCCAGTTGACAATTGACAATGATGGCTGTACAAGATTGTACTGTCTGAAATTATATCTATTTACAGATTTTTTTCCCACGTAAATGACAGTATTCATAGTAACAATCAAGCAGTACTTGAAGAAAGGTCAGGTCAACCCAACCTCAATCAAATGCCCAAACTGATCTGTGACCTCCCTCCAACATTGTGAACATTCCCTCCAACATCCACGTCATCCTTTCCTAAATGACTCTGGTCCATGTTTTTCCATTACTTGCCTGTGTGGGATGGATCTAATGTGCTGAAAGCTTTCCTGAAATTCTCAAGACATCTTGAGGATACTTACCAGTGGAGTGCCAGGGCTACCTGCCCCTCATTTCTTGTGTATCTATTCTCTTCATTTATAGCATTTATATCAACTCAGCCATTTCTTTTAAAATAACTGGGGAAGTAAAAAATATGACTGAGCCCAACAATTCTGCTTTCCAAACAAAATAACACACTGATTGAATAAAATCCGCCTTTAAAAAAATACTGATAGAGACTCACATATATTTTGTATGTGTATTTTAAAAATATTTTCTATTTAACATTAAATTTTCCTACAATTGCCCACAAGGTGGCACTCGTAAACTTTGTTAATGGCAGCAACTGTCAAGTTAAAAGTGGGAAATTTCACCACTGATGTACAAACTCTTCAAATATTTATAGGATTAATGTGAGAAATATTTAGGGCACAGGATATAGAAATATTGATCTCACCAATCATTGAACAGAAAGATTTAAATTGTCTAATGTGTCCAATGAAGCCTGACTTGTACCTATATGTCTTGAACCTAGCCTTCTACTCAGTCCCTTTTGTACTAACCCCCTCCAGCTCTCTTCTTTAGGAACCTCTTTGTGATTTATTATTTCCTTATCAAGTTACATTCACAAATGAGGCAATTCAGGGATATGGAAATAAAGCTGGATTTAAAACCCAAGGATGGCTCTCTGCCACTTCCCAGATATCCTTGGGCAAACACTTTCCCCCATGTGCCTCATTTAAGTTGTACTAAATGGTTCTTAAAATCTCTTTCCCATCTAATTCCCTGATCTTGTGCTTTCACAAAACCTTCAGATCACTTCCTCTCTAGGCAGGAAGTAGAAGAAGTAGCAAAGGGAAACAAACCAGCCTTTGTCCAAAGAGCAAGCTTTGCCCTTGGATTAAGTTTTTCCTGCTTGTCGAGGCTATGCTTTTATTTTCTGTTCTGAGCTCTGAAACTGGGTTACTCCTTCCTGTCTCTGCGTCTTCCTTGTTCTTAGACTGTCAGACTACTCTTGACCTTATAGAGTCCCTGAATCCTGCTTCTTCTTCAAGCTTTTAAACTAGTCTTATCTAGGATCATACCCTGACATCAGCCTAGATCTTTCCCAGTACTCTTCCTCCATCTCTTCTCCCCCTAGTCCTGGTCTAAGAATTTCTGTCAATTGGTTATGAGACCTGGCCCCATATTTCATGTGTCCTGCACTATTCTCAGTTTGGATAGCCTAAGGAAGTACAGGTTCATTGTACTTATCCCCTTTCAGATTAAAATATATATATATATATCATTCAGTGCTGAAGGCAAGAGGTCTCCTACATGAGCCATTAGTCTTTATCACTTAATGGCTTCTTGAAAAATCCAGACATACTGAGTGAGTTAATCAGATCTGACCAGCCAGAAGGATAGTGGAAGTCTTGACAAACAAAATGAGAGTGACAGGCGTGCACTTGACTTCCATTAAGAAAGCAGACAGATGCCCCAAATGAGCAGCTGAAGACCACCGAAGGACGGAAGATTGAGGGAAGAGGTGGCTAAAGGAACTGAGTACGTGATCTCTGTAGGATACAACATTCCCCTTTAGAGCAGCAGTATGCCCAGAAGATGTTGGATTTAGAGAATGAGGATGGAAGGTCAAATCTCAACCCTGTAATTTACTACTTGTATAACCTTGGGCAAGGCATTAATCTCTGTCTTGGTTTCCTTAGCTCTTAAATGAGTAGATTTAACTAGATGCTCTCTGAGGTTTCTTCAAGCTGTAATTTATAATCCTATGATCCTTTCCCATTTCCATGAACTTCAATATATAATGAAGAATCCTAAAGTGGCAGCATGTTATAGAAGATAGAGTATTGGACTTAGAATCAATGAGACTTTGCTTTGCATTCTGCTGATGATACCTATTAGCCTGTGTGACCACAGGGAAGGCAACAGATTTCTCTGAATCTCAATTTCTTAATCTAGAAAGAGGCAGCATGTTATAGAAGATAGAATATTGGACTTAGAACCAATGAGACTTTGGTTTGGATTCTGCTGATGATACCTACTAGCTGTGTGACCACAGGGAAGGCAACTGACTTCTCTGAACCTCAACTTTTTTTAAAAGCTTTTTATTTTCAAAACGTACGCATGGGTAGTTTTTCAACATCGATCCTTGCAAAACCTTGTGTTTCGAATTTCTCCCGCTTTTCCCCACCTCCACCCCTAAATGGCAAGTAAGCCAAAATATGTGCAATTCTTCTATACATATTTCTACAATTATTGAGTTGCACAAGAAAAATCAGATCAAAAAGCAAAAAAAAAATGAGAAAGAAAACAAAATGCAAGCAAACAACAACAAAAAGAGTGAAAATGCTATGTTGCAGTCCACATTCAGTTCCCACAAGTCCTTCTCTGGGTGCAGATGGCTCTCTCACAAAACTATTAGACTCACCTCTCTGTTGAAAAGAGCCATGTCCATCAGAATTGATCCTTGTATAATCTCCTTGTTGCCATGTACAATGATCTCCTACACCTCAACTTCTTAATCTAAAAAAAATGAGAACAAGAATATTTATATCTACCTCTCAAGTTTATTTCAAAGTTTATTTTTCAAATCTTAAAGCACTATATAAATATTGGTTATTATTGGACAGATTAGAATCTCTATCTGGATCAGTCATTTCCCTGCTTAAAAGGAATGTTATTAGATAGTTTAGCTGTTCTCTGCATTTATAGTCTCAGAATTCCCCAGAGCACTGAGGATCACATAGCCAATATCTATCAGAGACAGGCTTGAATCCCCATCTTCTTGGTTCTAAGGCAGCTCTCTGCCTACGATACCATGCTGTCTTTCTTTGAATAGATACATATTATAAATGTATTCAATTCATCTCATTCAGAATAATTTAAAAGGAACCTGTGACTCCAGAATAATGAGGCTATTTAATTCAATCTGTGTGTCACATTTTATCACAGTGCTTAATAAATAGTCCACTGGGTTAAATTAAGAGAAACTATGGACCACAAAAAGCTTTAAGAAATATATAGTCAGGTCTACGTCCACTGCTTTTGGATGATACTTAATAAATGCCCATGCATTTGTCACATAGGGTGAAGCTCCGATCTGGAATCATTCCCTTGGATTTGGACATTCCTTATCATGGGAGAGATGATCGATGAAGAGAATGTATTTCAGGATGATGATCACCTGCCTTCCGTGATATGTTTCACTTGGCTCCTCATTCTCGGTGTTAATGCTACCTGTAGGAGATAAGCTTAATAACAACTCTTGAATTGCATAGCTTTAGAAGTCATCAGTCATTAGGGATGCTCTCATCCTCCTCCAAATGTAAAACCTAGCTAGACACCTTGATGAAATTGGTGGAAACAACTCACCTTCCCACTTTTAGTATCTATCCCAGATTGTTTTATTCCGCGCCTTCTCCCCTTGAGCTAGTCAGTACCTTTAGTTACATTTTATGTATACAGAGCTACCTGCCACCTCAGTAATCCTTTGAAATAATTTGACCCTTTCTCAGGCTTTCCTCTTCTTTTCACAAACTGCTTCGTGAGTCATCCTTCAGTCTGGGAAACAAGAGGAAAAGAGAACTCTTAAGTGGCCAGGAGAATCTTGAAGGGTGATCTAATCTCATTTAAGAGAATGAGAGCTTTCCTAATATCCTGTCTCTACAATTTAGGATAAAACCCAGGTCATTCCCCCAATCAATGAATCATATAACACCTTGGTTGTTAGTAACAGATTGCTGATGTCTTGGGTTTCATCATCACCCTGCATCCCCAATTTTTTATTAGGAGGACGAAGAATGAAGGTGCATAAATGGTGATAATGCTGGCATGTGTCTGTGATGGAATTGAGAAGGAAGAGGAGGAAGAAGAAAAAGGAAGAGGAGAAGGAGGAGGATTTTCATAAGAGAATTAGTAAATCATGAAAACGTGTGCTTTATTTCTTTAAAGTATCCCTGAGTAATGTACACAAAAATCTCATATAAAGCCTTTTTTTAAGGATAAGGAGAATAGAGTTAGGAAAAGGAAAAGAGGGAAGGAGGGAAGAGAAAGATGTGGAGGGAGAGAGAAGAAGAAGGAGAGAGACAAAAAAGAAGCAAGGGAGGGAGAGACCGACTGACAGAAAACAACTGAGAGATGGAGTCAGGGAGAGATAGAGACTGAGAGAGAGAAAGATAGAGATAGAGTCAGAGAGACAGAGGAGAAAATGAGAGAAGGATTGTTGGTTCAGGATTTCAAGGTACAAAGGCAAGACACTAGGTCAGTTAAACCTATGTGGTTTATTATAGTGGACAAATGAGATTAAGGATTAGTGTGTCCAGACTGCCTTGCTATCACCTAGCCTCTTAATTCTGGTTCTGATTTTAAAGAATGCTTATTTAATTTCCAATTACCTTTTGGTTTATTTTCTCCTGGACTTATATTGCATGTGATTTTTATTGCATCATGATCTGAAAAGGATGCATTTACTATTTCTGCCTTTCTGCATTTGATTTTAAGGTTTTTATGCCCTAATATATGGTCAATTTTTGTATATGTTCCATGGATTGCTGAGAAAAAAGTAAACTCTCTACTGTCTCCATTCAACTTTCTCCATAGATCTATCATACCTAACTTTTCTAACAATTGGTTTATCTCCCTAGTTTCTTTCTTGTTTATTTTGTGGTTTGATTTATCTAATTCTGAGAGAGCAAGGTTGAGATCCCCCACTAGTATCGTTTGGCTGTCTATTTCTTCTTGCATCTCTCTTAATTTCTCCCCTAGGAATTTGTGTGCTATTGCACTTGGTGCATATATATTTAATATAGATATTGCTACATTATCTATGGTACCCTTTAATAAAATATAGTTTCCTTCCTTATCTCTTTTGATTAGATCTATCTTGGCTTTTACTTGATCTGAGATAAGGATTGCTACCCCTGCTTTTTTTTGTTCACCTGAAGCATAATATTTTCTGCTCCAGCCGTTTACCTTCATTCTATATGTGTCACTATGTTTTAAATGTGTTTCTTGTAGACAACATATTGTGGGATTCTGGTTTTTAATCCAGTCTGCTATCCGCTTCCGCTTTATGGGAGAGTTCATCCCATTCACATTCACAGTTAGAATAACTAATTCTTTATTTCCTGCCATCTTATTTACCCAAGTTATGTTTTCCCCTTTCCTTTCCCCTTTGTCCCTTCCCCCCTCCTCAGTACTTTGCTTTTGATGACCCCTCCCCCAAACAATACTCCCCTTTCCTTTCCCCTTTCTCCCTTCCCCCCTCCTCAGTACTTTGCTTTTGATGACCCCCTCCCCCAAACAATACTTCACCCTTTAGATCCCCTCCCCCTGTTTTTATTCCTTTCCCCTGATTCTTCTATTTTCCCTTCTATTAGTTTGTCCCTTACTTTTCCTCCTTTTCCTCCCACTTCCCTCTAGCAAGACAATTTTCTATGTGAAATCAAATGTCTGATATACACTTTTAGAGCCCAACCTGATGAGAGTAAGATTTACACAGTGCTCATCTCCCTCCCCTCTTTCTCTCAATTATATTAGGTTTTCTTTGCCTCTTCAAGTGATTTTACCTTGTTTTTACCTCCTTTTTTTTTAGATCTTATTTTACCACTTTTTCCCTCTTTTCCCCAGTATGACAACCAATGCTGTACCAGATCTAAAACTATATTATAAAGCAGCGGTCATCAAAACCGTTTGGTACTGGCTAAGAAATACAGCAGTCGATCAGTGGCACAGGATAGGATATCAGGACAATCTAGGCAATAACCTTAACAATCTAGTATTCGATAAACCGAAAGACCCCAGCTTTTGGGATAAATACTCACTATTTGGCAAAAACTGCTGGGAAAATTGGAAACTAGTGTGGAAGAAATTAGGGCTTGACCCATACCTAACACCACATACCAAGATAAGATCTAAATGGGTTCATGATCTAGATATAAAGAGGGACTTTGTAAGCAAGTTAGAGGAACGTAATATAATTTATCTCTCAGACCTGTGGAGATGGAATAAATTTATGTCCAAAGAAGACCTGGAACTCCTAATTGAACACCAGATGGATAATTTTGATTATTTTAAGTTAAAAAGTTTCTGTACAAACAAAACAAATGCAGACAAGATTAGGAGGGAAGCATCAAATTGGGAAATCATCTTTACATTTAATGGTTCTGATAAAGGCCTCATTTCTAAAATTTATAGAGAATTGTCTCATATATATAAGAATTCAAGCCACTCTTCAGTAGATAAGTGGTCAAGGGATATGAACAGACAATTTTCAGATGAGGAAATTAAAACCATCTCTAGTCATATGAAAAGTTGCTCCAAATCACTATTGATCAGAGAAATGCAAATTAAGACAACTCTGAGATACCACTACACACCTGTCAGATTGGCTAAAATGACAGGAAAAGATAACGACGAATGTTGGAGGGGATGTGGGAAAACTGGAACACTGATACATTGTTGGTGGAACTGTGAACGGATCCAACCATTCTGGAGAGCAACTTGGAACTATGCCCAAAAAGTTGTCAAACTGTGCATACCCTTTGACCCAGCAGTGTTTCTACTGGGCCTATATGCCAAAGAGATCTTAGAGGAGGGAAAGGGCCCCACATGTGCAAGAATGTTTGTGGGGGCCCTTTTTGTGGTGGCTAGAAACTGGAAACTGAAGGGATGCCCATCAATTGGAGAGTGGCTGAATAAATTATGGTATATGAATGTTATGGAATATTATTGCTCTGTAAGAAACGACCAGCAGGACGATTTCAGAGAGGCCTGGAGAGACTTGCATGAACTGATGCTGAGTGAAACGAACAGAACCAGGAGATCATCATGCACAGCAACAACAGTATTACATGATGATCAATTCTGATGGACATGGCTCTCTGCAGCAAAGAATTGTCTCAAACCAGTTCCAATTGTTCACTGAAGAAAACCATATACACCCAGAGAGAGGGAAATGAAATATGGACCACAATGTAACATTTTCATGATCTCTACTGACATTTGTTTGCATTGTGTTGCCTTTCTCTGATTCTTTTTTTTTTCTTGTAGATAGGATTTTTCTTGCATAACTTCTCAAGCATTTCAACATTATTAGCATGTAGTGGACTTCCTGCCATCTAGGGGAGGGAAGGGAACTGGGGGTAAAATTTGTAATGGAAAGCTTTGTAAAGATCAGTGTTGGGGAACTACCCATACATATGTTATACAAATAAAAAGCTTCAATTAAAAATAAATAAATAAATAAAAATAAATAAAATAAATAAATAAAGAATGCTTAATAAATGCTCAGAACATTAGCTCACAAAGAGTTTTGTGAGGCAATCCTGCCCTTTAATTCAGACATTCTGTTTCACAAGAGGAACAGAACACATTTCTTGAAGATTAGTATCTGTATCACATGATGTACGTCACTTTACAGTAACATGCATAATGGTCTCAAGCAATTAACCCTGCCAAAAATGGAGGCTGATTTGGAGTGGCTTAGCAGAGTTAGGGTTGGTGAGGTTCTATAAAGAGGTGTGAAAGAAGATGGATGCATTTACAAATGTATCAATGTAGAGAGTGCAGAACCCAAGGCACTTGGGTGCCTGCTGCTCCCATTAACTCCTTCCAAGTTGTATTATCCATAAACAGTCCAGATAAGTATAAACACAAAAGATTGTGTAAAAGATTATAGAATTCCTTTGGTACCAGAGGCTATGCTTATGGAGTCATGTATTGCTCTAGTTGTTTCTCTGTCCTATCCTTTCTCCCTCTGGGAAGAATTCAATATAACTTGACTATGTCACCTCCCCCCAATCTACTATTCAGATAAGTGTAGGCAGCATCTAGATACTTTATTTGTATAGATAGTGAGACTACATTGTAGAAGAAAAAAAGTCCTGACTTTGATGCACAGGGAAAGCAATTAGGTGTGTGTTACCCAGAAAGTAACAGCCCAGATTCTTTCCAATGTTCTTTTGCTCTTTTTCCTACCTTCAATGACATATCAATCATGGAGGATCTTGGAATCAAGAGAACCTCATTGTCCTAGCCCCAAAACAGTTCTTGTGGAGTCTGAGGGAAGCAGACAAAAAACCTAAATGGTTTTGAAGAGATGTAGACTCATAATCAGGCAGTTTAGAAGACTTAAAAAGGATTTTTTAACCTCAAGTCACATAATTGTCTAGAAGCAAGGACTTTGAATCGCACTAGGGAAAAGATGGTCAAAAAAAAAAAAAGATTTGGTCTTAATCTGGAGCATTCTGCAGCTTTTATCACATTGGGTGTGATGGTTTATAGCCTGCATCTGTCCACTAAAAGAGCCGTCAGCCTTGTTCCCTTCCAGGAAAAGGCTTTCCAGTTACTAGCCCATAGTAACTAACATCACCAACAGGCAGCTTAGGAAGGATTAAATGCCTGAAGACCAGAGAGCGGTTCAGAAACCAGGAGACTACTTGAGATACAGAGCAGAGAGCAGTTCAATTATGTCACCAGAGTTATCTGTAGCTCTTTGACATCAGAAGTACCATGGCAATGCTTTTACCCTGCCCACATGCGTCCCGATGTGTGGTCCTTCCGTGGACACAGGCTGCTGGGGTGTAGTCCTTCACAATGTTCCCAAGTGACTCATGTTCCACACACGTATGCCTTCCTTGTATATTCCTATGCACACGTTCTCTGTGTTGGTTACACAGTATCTTCGGGAAGAATATCTTAGTGGAAGAGTATTATGGCATTTAACTGAACTAATGTATCCTCTGGTGAAATGTAAACACATGAGTTAAAGCTACTTACTAACTCACAAGGATATGTGCTGACATAATTTTCCAGGAGCCTCTAAGGGAGAGTCCTACAGTCCAATTTTAGGAGTTTAAGACTGGGGAATGGAGGAGCAGAAGGGATACCAGGCTGTCTTGTTAATATAATGCACTGGGGCACTAGTCAGGTACACTACAAAATATTGTCAATGACTTCTCTTTCCACAAGTGTGACTTCCATTTTGAAAACTACTGCTCCCATTCTCCTCTCCCAAGTTGTAAAGATAAGAAAACAAAATTCCAAAGTTAAACTTGGTTATTTGGCACTTGTAAATGTCATAATATAAATTCAGCAGAGGTTTTCAAAGCAGTGAAACTAAACAGGATGAGTGCGTGACTAAAATAAGAACAGCCGTATCTGAGAGAATAGTAACAGTTCAGGACCATGCCAAAGAGATGTTGGAATGACTCCAGATAGAATTAACCTCTTATATCAGAACTCCAAGGTACACCTTGCAAATCCAGTTTCAAATCTGCCATTGTGGTTTTTTAATTTTTATACTTCCTCCTAGAACCTTCATCTCCTTCCAGAAGCTACATTTAAGGAAGATGCCCAGATCAACCATATCTCCATTTCACCTAGCCATGCTCCTTTGGATTTAACATAATACCCTCAGACTAGGTACCTATTCTCCTTCCCCCACCTTTTCATCTTTGTTTGGTGTGTTGCCTTCTCCCATTAGATTCTAAGATTCATAAAGACTGGGATATATAAATTAAGGAAGATGCACAGATCAACCATATCTCCATTTCACCTAGCCATGTTCCTTTGGACTTAACATTATACCCTTAAGCTGGGTACCTAGTCCCCATTCCCCACCTTTTCATCTTTCTTTTCATCTTCCTAAGATTCTTATCCACTGGGGTACATATAAACGTACACACACACATGTATGTATGTATATATATATATATATGTATATATGTGTGTTTACACTCATGTGTGCATACAAATATACATCCTCAAATCATATAATTGCTTAGGATCAGGGACTTTGAGTTGTCCTGGGAAAATAATGGACAAAAGAAAAGACTTAATCTTAGTCTGAGACATTCTGCTGGCTTTTGTCAGCTCTCTGGCTGGGTGTGGGGGTTCATAGATTTCATCTGTCCACTGAAAGAGCTGTCAAGCTCCCTATTCCTTTGCTCCTTTCCAGGAAAAGGCTTTCCAGTCATTGGCTCCCAGTAGCTGTTGGGCAGAGACCAGCAGGCAGCCTAGGAAGAATTAAATAACTGAAGCCCAGAGAGCAGCTCCAAAACAGGAGACTACTTGAGATGTGTAGCAGATCTACAGATATTTATGTACAAATGTGTGTGTGTGTGTGTGTGTGTGTGTGTGTGTGTGTTTGTGTTCCCAGCACTTAGCACTGTTCCTGGAACATAGTAGGTGCTTGGTAGATATTTATTGACTAACATACCCATTCTTACCTAACTGTGGAAAGAAGGAATTTCCAGTGTATAAAATCTTCTGCCACTTTACCAAGTGGATTAAAAATGCAGCTCTTTGCAAATCCCTTGGTGATCCCACTTAGGGGTCCACAGCAAAATTCCAGCTCAGCAGTCTCAAGCTTGCTCATTTCCATGTCTTTGTCAGCTTCTCCCAGAAGACAAGAGAACAGCCATGTCAGTCTTGGATTGGGTCAGAGAGAATGAGGTTATGAAGCCATCTCTATAACATTTGAAAGACTTAAACAATAATAAAATAAAATCTTAAATGTCAATTTCAAGATATATTATCACTTGAATTTTTGTTTTGAATCCCTAGAATTCTTCATCTTTCCATCCATTAATTCAGGCAATTTAAAGTAGTGAAGACACAGTGGACTGGAAGTCAGAAGAACTGAGTCCAGATCTCTGTTTTATCATTTTCTGGCTATGACCTAAGCAAGGCAAAACCTCCCTGAGCATTAGTTTCTGCATCTGTAAAATGGTGATGAAAATATTTTCACTTCCTGCCACACAGAAATATTATGAGGAAAGCATTCAAAAAAATCTTAAAATATTATAGAAAAGGGGCAACTAGGTGGTGCAGTGGATAGAGCACCAGCCCTGAAGTCAGAGGACCTGAGTTCATATCTGGTCTCAGACGCTTAACATTCCCTAGCTGTGTGACCTTGGGCAAGTCACTTAACCCCAATTGCCTCAGCAAAAAGCATATATATATATATGCATATATATATATATTATAGAAAAGAGAATTTTTAAAACCTGTATGTGGCAGGTGTCCCTAGGGAAACCAGTTAGATGGCCATGGACAAATCATTAAGTTCCCTGAGCTTCAATTACTTTGTCTATGGAAGTAATTGAAAGTGGGAATAGTAAACTCTATAATAACCTTCATTGGGTGAGTTGTTGTAAAGTACAAATGAGTTAACCCATGTAAAGTGTTTTTCAGATTTTAAAACCCACCAACATTAGTTGTTATTGTTCTTAAACAAAATATGCATTTAATGATTACTATAGATGAATTTATAAGCACTTATTAAATACCTACTATGTGCTAGATACTATGCAAGGGACCATTCTACATTAGACAGAAGAATAAAAGTTTCTGCTTTCACAGAGCTTATAGCCTTAGTTGAGGAGATGAAACATAGACACAAAGGTAAAAAGAAAATTGTCTAAAAGAAGAAAAAGATAGTACAGTGGAGAGAGTGACCAGCCTGGAGTCGGGAGGTCAAAGTTCGAATTCAACTCAGACATTTACTAACTACATGACTCTGGACCCCCCATTGCCTCCTTCCCACCTCAAAGAAGGATAGTGAGATGACTGCTGGTGGGAGGGGTCCCAGGAAGGCTTCATGGAGAAGATTGAATTTGAGCAGAGCCTTGAAGTAGAGGGCACCAGCATAGGGGAGAAGCAAGGAGACTATGGCAGGATAAAAATGGTAATGTAAGTATAGAAAGCTTTCCTTCTAAAGACAATGCTTCATTTTGAAAGTTCTCCCTTCCCCTTCAGATTATGAAAGTAATAAAATAAAATTTTAAAGTATTAAAATTAGCCATTTCACAATGCAAATCTCATATATAAATTCAATGCCATGTTTTTCCAGAGGGAGCTATGAACTATATCAAATGGGAAGCCAGCTGTTTTTGTATATCACCACCTGCAAAGAATATTGACATTCCTTGAAAAAAAATCTCCATTTCCCAATATTTTATTGGAAAAAAGTTAGTTTTTTCTCAGCAAGAAAATGACAGAACCCTATGCAAAGCATATGGCAATCTTTTACTGGTGAATCATTTTCAGTCATGTGTGACTCTTTGTGACCCCATTTGGGCTTTTCTTGATAAATATACTGGAATGGTTGCCATTTCTTTCTCCATCTCATTTTACAGATGAGGAAACTAAGGCAAACAGAGGTAAGTGACTTGCCCTGAATCATACAACTAGTATGGCAAACTCTAGTGTGACTAGTCTCTTTGAAAATCATTTGTGTTTCTATATATTGGGAGATGTGGTCAGAACCAGTATTAGGTAACTAGGGCTTTTGCATCAGGATGTGAATATTGGGGTGGGGAATGCACCCCACCAGAGAAGGGAACTCAAGAGGCTAGGAGGATCCCTTCAGGATGTGGTAAACTTCTCCCTCCTTATATCAGAGCCTTGAGAGAGGAAGCATACCTCCTTGTTCCCCTAGCAGGTCTCTATTCCCCATGAAGTTCCCCATGTCTTCACACTTTTTTTTTGGCTTTTAAATTTTATTAACCTAGCAATCTTAAAAACTCTCTACAAACACAAACATTCTAAAATAAAAGGAAAAAGGAAAAAGGATTCTATACAACTGTGAGGTTCCCTTACAAGGAAGAGCTTCTATTCAGTGGGTGGAGTGGTGATAAGCCAAAAAAAGAGTCTCAATAAAATCTTTTTTCCCTAATGCACAGAAAAAATAGGAGACACAAATAGAGCATTTTAGTTATTGACTTGTTAAAGTATACAAATTGATAGATTAAAGCATATATATATATATATATAATGTGTGTCTCTGTGTGTATGATGATGACTCAGAAGGAAGTGTCAGAGTTAATCAATTAAGCTATATTATTTTTGTTGAAATTCCTAAATCTGCAAATCATGGCAAGGGCTATGAATCCAAAGAGTTCAAAATCCCTGAAAGAAAAGTTAAGTGACTTGTCCACTATCATATAACTGGTAAATATCAGGTGCAGAACTTAGTTCACTTTTTTTTTATAGTGCCTTAAGGTTTATAAAATGCTTTTCTTAAAATAATGCTATGAGATAGAGTGCAAAATATAGATACATGCATATATACGTGTTTTTATATAGTATACACATGTATGAATATATATACATATACACACATGTATATGTGTTACACACACACACACACACACACACACACACACACACACACACACACACCCTACAAGCACAACTGTAACTGACCACAGTAGATTGCCTGCTCTGGAGTCACAAAACCAAGATCAGTATTAATGGCAGTATTACCTATTTGGGGCTTTCCTTCCCATTCTCTGAATTTGTCTTGGTCATCAGCATCGCTAGTTGTGGCTCTAGTGTATTAACCACCCAGAATAATCTCATATCCCTTGGACCACACCTAGTGATAAGAGAAAACAAGAAAACCCTGGGCTTTGCTTGCCTTTGGGCTGATGGGAGGGACCCACTGAAGGTTCAAAGCCTCTGGTTCCATTTCAGACCACAACAAAGACATGGAAGGCCAGGTCAGTCAATTAGTGAAATAATACTTTGCCAAAGTCTCTCTCTGGGTGGGAGCATCATACTTCAAGAGAAGGGGGAGTGTTAAAATTGCTTCCCTTTCCAAGGGACACAGAGCCTCTTCTCATTCCCAACTGCGGAAATAAAAATGTGCCCTCTAAGACCATTTCTCTGAGAGATTTTGAACTCTTTGAACTCATGCCTCTGACTATGACTTGAACAAAACATCCAGTGCTTTCTCTAAAAATCACACTATTTGCTCAACTGTAACATTTCTTTCTGAGTCATTATACAGAGGTTCTGATTCTACCAGGACAACAAGAAATGAATTTTAAAAGCTCAGTGAAAGTTCACACCCTTGAACTTCCCAAGCTAGCCAAGTACAAACTCTTCAGTGGTGCTCCCTGCATAGCACAAAATAGTAGAACCACTTAAATCCTGATATAAAGCTTTAATATTTTAAGAGGGAAAGTGAGCTGGGTTCAGAGAATCCTTCCCTATGGCTTCTGGGAAGACTTTCTTTTCTTTTCTTTTTCGTTTTTTTTTTTTTTTTTTTTTTTTGTTAAAAGGTACATTTGTTTAAGAGAAGAGGTTACAAACAGTATGATTTCAGAGAGGCCTGGAGAACTGAGCGAAATGAGCAGAACCAGGAGATCATTATACACGGCAACAACAAGACTATATGAGGATCAATTCTGATGGACATGGCTCTCTTCAACAATGAAATGTTTTAAACCAGTTCCAATTGTTCAGTGAAGAAAGCTATATATACCCAGAGAGAGGGATATGAATTGTGGACCACAACATAATATTTTCATGCTCTCTATTGATGTTTGCTTGCATTGGGTTTCCTTTCTCAGATTTTTTTTTCTTGTAGATAACAATTTTTCTTGCACAACAATGATGTGTGGAAATATGTATACATATATTCGATTTGTCAAGTATTTTAACATAATTAACATGTAGTGGATATCCTGCCATCTAGGGGAGGGGTGGGGAGTGGGGGGGGAATTTGTAATGGAAAGCTTTGTAAGGATCAATGTTGAAGAACTACCCATACGTATGTTTTGCAAATAAAAAGCTTTAATAAAAATAAATTTTTAAAAAAAAGAGGGAAGAGGTTATAGGCAAAATGAAGAGATAATAGGCACCAGGAGTGGTAAATATGGAATAGATTTGGGAGAGCAATGGAGTTAGTGAGGAAATGGGTTTGGAAGAAGCCATTAAAGGAATATACCATGAGGTGTGAGTACGCCATTGATGAGCAGCTTAAATCCATAGAAGAGTTTAGTGGACTAACTAGAGTTAGCCATAGTAAGGAGAAAGATGCCATTAAAGGGAAATGAGGTATGAGGAGGGAGAGAATACCTCGGGAGCACGCTTAGTCCTGAAAAAGATTTAATCTGTGGAGAGTTTCTATGTGAACTACATGTATTTTTAATACCTGGAGGATTTTGGACAAGTGACAACACCCCTCTTAATTCAATCCAAGTCAAGTCAACAAGTGTGTGTCAGACTATACACTAGGTACAGAAGCTGTAAAGGAAAAAAAAATTAAACAAAGCCTGCCCTTAGGAACTTGTATTCTAAGAGAGAGAGAAAAACGTGTGTACAAATGAATAGGTATAAAATAAGTACAAAGTAAAAATTGGGTAAATGGTGGGGGAAGGAAATCATCAACAGCTGAGGGAACTAAGAAAAGCTGGAAGAAAAGATGAAAGGAAGAAAGGGAGGAAGGAAAGGAAAGAAGGAAGGAAGGAAGGAAGAAGGAAGGAAGGAAAGAAGGAAGGAAGGAAGGAAGGAAGGAAGGAAGGAAGGAAGGAAGGAAAGGAGGGAGGGAGGGAGGGAGGGAGAGAAGATTTATTAAATGCTTACTGGGTGCCAAGCACTGTAGGGACACAAATCCAAGTATAAAGAAAAGCAATTCCTGCCTCAAGGAGCTTACAAGTTAATGGAGGAAGACATCCCACAAAAGAGGGCTGAGGAACAGGACTGAGAAAGGAATGTAGATTGATCTGGAACCCTCAACAAAATGGAAACTCTAGGAAGCACTCACCAAGGGGACAAGCAGGGTGGGTCTTGCAGAGGGATGCTCCTGAAAAGGTCAAAGGGGTAGTTATATGTCCTTGAGTGAGAAGGCTCCAGGCTCTGAAGGAAGTCCCAAGAAAAGACAGTAGAGTTTAGGAGTCTGGAAGCCAAGAACAGAGACAGAAAGAGGAGCATTACAGGCATGTGGACCAGTCATGGGCTTCAGTTTCTTACTCCACAAACTGAGGGAACTAGACTATATGATCTCTACAATCCCTTCTAGCTGATGGTCTATGACCTTATAATTCTACCTGGGTCCAAAGCCTTCCACTTAAAGTAGAATTTCCCATCTTTCCCAGAGGGTGGCAGGAATTTGTGAATATAAATGGGGCCAGGGGGTGGATTCTTTTACATCATGAAATTCAGAGTTATCTTGGCAAGCTGGCATGGTGTAATGAAAAGAGTTCTGAATCTGGAGGCAGAAATCCTAAGTTTGAATCCTAGCTGCATGACCTCAAGCACATCACTTAACTTTCAGCCTCAGTTTTCTCATTTTTAAAATGGGGACAATCACACTTGCCCCTACCTCACAGATTTCCTATGAAGAAAAAGAAAAGTATTTTGTAAGTTGTAATTCATGAATATGAACTGCTTATTATAGAGATGCACAAATCTTAAAAAAAAAAAAACAAGCTTAACATCAGGAGTTAACATCAGTCCTGTGTGACTATTGGGCCATTATATTCTTTTTGTTATTACCCCCTTGTGGGGGGGGGGGGTGTTCTGTAAAAGGGGGTAATAATGCTTTCTCTACTTACCTCACAGAGCTGTTGTAAGAAAAGCATTTGGTGAACCTGAAGAAACTATGTCAATACAAGCTGCCATTATTATTATTTGGGAATTGGGAAAGGAAAATAAATCTAATGTCTAAGGAGAAGAGCAAATTGCCTGTGAATAAAAGAACTCAGCCAGCTGTTTCTCTGAGGCTAAATCTGTCAAGGAGTGGAACGAGATGATCTCTGATACACTCCCAATTCTTCATACTAGAATCTCATCCACACTCCTTTAAATGTCCCCACACCAGGAACACACGACCAATATGCTCTTAACAAGGGTGTATCATGAGGTGATTCAGGGCAATTCCAATAGACTTGTGATGGAAAGAGCCATCCACATCCAGAGAGAGAACTATGAAGACTGAATGTGGATCAAAGCATAGAATTTTCACCTGTTGTTGTTGTTGTTTGCTTGCTTGCTTGCTTGTGTTTTTTTCCTCTCAGTTTTTCCCTTTTTGATCTGATCTTTTTTTTTGTACCGTGTGATATATGTGGAAATATGTTTAAAAGAATTGCATATGTATAACCTATATTGGATTACTTGCTACTTAAGGGAAGGGAAGGAGGAAGGGAGGGAGAAAAATTTGGAACACAGAGTTTTGCAAGGGTGGATATTGAAAACTATTTGCATATATTTGGAAAAATAAAAAGCCATTATTAATTTCAAAAGCAAACAAACAAGGGTGTACCAAATCCAACCAAACTGGTGATAATGTACAACATGGTTTCCTGTGGAGGAAAAAGATTGAATGAATAGCAAAGAACACACCCAAAAGTCATTTTGGTAGAGAGTTATTTTTTCTCTTTCCTCTGCTCTCAGAATATTTACACGCATTAAGAAACACACATCATTGACATTTCTCAGGTACTTTAAACTCTACGAGGTGTCTATTTCATTTTATCCATATTATTGGTATTATCAAACATATCTTATAAGTAAGACAACAAATCAGTCAATAAGCATTTATTAAATGCCTATTGTGCTCCAGGCACTGTACTAATCCATGAGAAAATTGACATAAAAGGAAGCTAAATATCTTGCCCAGAAGAAGTCTGAGATGGAATTCAAATCCAGGTCTCTCCTGATGCCAGGTCTAACCCCCTTTCCAATATATCACATTGCCTTTCTGGTTAGCTCAAGAAAGGAAAAATAAATAAATAAGCTGTTTTGATTTGGAGAATTTCTAGGTGTTGACCTGAGGATATTTCTATTTTAGCAGGTACTGTGGCAGGATGAGTATGGCTCACCACCATGTTTGTATTTAGAAGCGGAAAGGAAGTCCTCTTAGGTCAGAAAAATCATTAAGTGTAGTCATACCTCTTGGGATTCTAATAGAAGAAGAAAAACTCACCTGGGAAGGTTTGTCTCTCTTTTGTTTCTGTCTTAAGCATATCTATCCAGCATTTAAAAAAAATATTTTCAGTTCCAATCTTTCCATGTACTTTGAAAATAAAAAGCTATTATTTAATATTACAAATTTTTTCTAATATTTTCAATTCCAAAATCCCTCCTCTCCATCTCCTCCTCCATCCAATGAAAAGAAATGTGATTGAGGTGTGTGTGGGTATGGGTGTGGGTACGTGGGTACAGCCACATTCACAGGTATGTGTATGTACAAATATAGTCATGCAAAACATAGCCATGTTGTGGGAAAAAAGAAACAAGAAAATTAAAGAGAAAAAAATCTTGGATTATTTCTCAAAATGAATTTTAAACAATTGTTCTTAACCTGGTACCTGCTGATTTGTTTTAAAACATCTTGATAACTGGATTTCAATGTAATTGTTTTCCTTTGTAATTCCATGTATTTTATTTATTCCTTCAAAAAATTATCCTGAAAAGAAGTCTCTTGATTTTATTGTTTCTTGATGTCTTAGGGAGTCATTAACTTCTACTTGCCCAATTCTAATTTTCAAGGAATTATTTTCTTCAGTGAACTTTTATGCCTTTATTCAGCTTTTTAAGGAGTTCTCTTTTTTTGGAGAATTTTTGATTTTTTTTTTACCATTAGATCAATTCTGTTTTTTAAGATGTTATTTTCTTCAGTATTTTTGTGCCTCTTTTACCAAGTTGTTAATACTATTTTCATAATTTTTTGTATCATTCTTATTTCTTTCCCCAATTTTTCCTCTACCACTCTTACCTTTTTCTTTAATTCTTCCAGGAATTCTTATTGAGCTTGGATCCAATAAGCATTTCTCTTTGAGGCTTTCTTAGTTATTTTCCCATTGTTGTCTTCTGTGTTTATGTCCTAGTCTCCTCTGCCAGCTTAGTATCTTATAATGGTTTGGTTCTTTTTTATTGTTGTTTGTTAATTTTTCCAGTCTATTTCTTTACACTAAACTTTATGCTAAAGGTGGACTCTACTCCCAGAGTGAAACCATAATCTGATTCTAATTGGCCACCAATAGATCCTAGGCCAACCCCCATTGGGCTATTATTTGGCTCTTGACTCAAAGTGAATATAAATAGCGGTCATTTCTGTTTTGGCCAGAAACCCTGAGGGTTTTCCCCTCCCAGATTGATTCATTGATTCATTTCAATTTTTTTCTGGACTAGGTGAAAGAGGAGATTCTTCGCCTCAATTGCTACCTAAGTGTTCCAGTACTGAATTGTAGATTCAGTTGGATGACCACCCTCCAGGTGAGAAGAGTTGTCTCTTGCTTCAGCCAATTCTTCCTTCTGTCCTGTTACTTGAACCACAAATAGAGACATTTTTAGTCTCATTGTCTCCACATTCAACCCTCTCTCTACTATACTTGTCTACTACATTTATTTCTAGTTGGAGTTAAAAGATTTCTCTTTTTTGACCTTTTTTCTTATTTCCAATAGAAAATAGAAACAGTAACCATCAGTCTATGGCAGTCTGTCCCAATGTCACTGCCCTACATGGTAGTGGCAAGAATGAAAATCTATAAAGTCAAGTGTAAGCAAATTCTCACAGAGTCATTTAATGAACAATTTTAAATAATAATAAAAATTTAATAATTCCTTTTCTACATGTTTAACATGGGGGGAATCTAAATTGAAATGTGTGGTTGAATATCATGGTGAAAATACACTGAGATTCAGGATCTTTGAAGAAGTAAAGAGAGTGAGGGCTCAGAGAGCTGGCTGGAGGGCGGGAGCTGGAGGCTAAGGGATTGAGCGTGGCGCGGGCGGTGGCTGCTGGGGAACGTTATTGCCTCTGTGGGGGCTTCCTCTTCCCTGCTCTTTTGCGTCTCCTGTCCTCCAGTGTCTTCCCAATCGACTGAAGGGGCGCAATGTCCGCGGAGATCCCCGAGGCGGCCTCGGCTGAAGAGCAAAAGGAAAAAAAGAAAAACCTGAGAAGGAAAACATAATGCAATCAAACATCAATAGAGAGTGTATGGCTTTCTTCATCACTGAACAACTGGAACTGGTTTGAAACATCTCATTGTTGAAGAGAACCATGTCCTTCAGAATTGATCATCATATAGTCTTGTTGTTGCTGTGTATAATGATCTCCTGGTTCTGCTGATTTCACTCAGTATCAGTTCATACAAGTCTCTCCAGACCTCTCTGAAATCATCCTGCTGGTCGTTTCTTACAGAACAATAATATTCCATGACATTCATATACCATAATTTATTCAGCCATTCTCCAATTGATGAGTTATCCATTAAGTTTCCAGTTTCTAGCCACTACAAAAAGGGCTGCCACAAACATTCTTGCACATGTGGGGCCCTTTCCCTCCTCTAAGATCTCTTTGGGATATAGGCCCTGTAGAAACACTGCTGGGTCAAAGGGTATGCACAGTTTGATAACTTTTTGAGCATAGTTCCAAATTGTATCACTGTCCCAGTTTTCCCACATCCCCTTCAACATTGTCATTATCTTTTCCTGTTATCTTAGCCAATCTGACTGGTATGTAGTGGTATCTCAGAGTTGTCTTCATCTGCATTTCTCTGATCAATAGTGATTTGGAGCACCTTTTCATATGCATTTGTCTACTTTTTAATCTAGTAAATTAGCTACATTCCAAAACCTGTCAAATGAGTTCTTGTATAGATTTAGGAAACTGAGGTTTTCACTGTGGATTCACTTTGACTTGGGAGTTTGGTGTTACTGTTTTCTGTTCCCTTTACAATTGAATCATTGATCTTTTTTGCAAGTGGATTCAATGATAGTAGAAGTGGATAACTTTTAGTGCTTAATGGTATTGTCTAAAGGGGAGGAGGAATTATCTAAATGACCCCAAGTTTGATTCTATCTTAAATTTTAAAACTATTCTTACCTAGTGGGCCTTAGGAAAACCATACTTTGGTTTAAAGACTTACAATATTTTCATTTTACTGATGAAAGAAATTGAGTTCAAAGAAGTTGTGACTTGCTTTTAGCCATAGTAAGAAAGAACTAGTAAGTTTTGAGACCTGCCTTTTCCATTGTCAGTGTTTGATTTCATGTGAAATCACTTTTCTAGATTGGGTCTTCAACCACAAAGTGGTTAAATAGTGCTGTGGACAGATAATAAACTTTGATTTGGAGTCAGAGAACCTGGGTTGGAATCCTGGCCATGGTATTTATTTACTATACACATGACTAGGCAATTCAGTTTATCTTCTTGGGTCTCTAATTTCCTCATCTATGAAATAAAGAGGTTGTAATATATAAATTCTGGCTGCTTCCAACTTTAAATGCATTAATTATGGAGATAGGATTAGAGTGGAATGAGCAGTGAATGTACTGAGGTCTGGAGATCAAGGCTCATATCCTACTTTTGGTACTTAGTACATGTGTAAAGTCAAGCAAGTCACTTCTGACTAGATGTTGTCTGAAGCCTCTTCCAGCTCTAGATGTATAATCCTATGATCTTAGTATCAACTTTGTACAAAAAATAAACAATAAACCATTGTGTTGTATGCCCCCCCCCAAAAAAAGTAAAGATTCACTTCATTAAAAAAATTATCACAACCAATGCTAATAGCTCCTGTCTGCTACCATCTTCTTCCAAGAGATAATTTACAGAAAGGCTGATTTAGAAATTTCATTGCATCTGCTGAGTTCATTCTGGGAACCACTGACACCAACTTGAAAGAAAGTAGAAAATCGTTCATTCATTACACACTTAGGAAAGTTGTCTCTGAGCTGATTCTGATTGCATGAGCAGGTATAAGAAAAATCTCTTACAGCCCTCCCCACCAAGACTTTTTTTTTATTTAGGATCATTAAATGTTGTCCTTGGTCAATATGACCTTCTTGATTCAGGACTGAAGGCTTATGGATAAGCTCCTCTGCACCAGTTTCACAGGGCAATGAGATAAAGAAGAGTGTTTTATCTTTCAGTAGTGTGGATTTTCACAGGGATAGATAGAGCATGTCTCAAACTTCCTCCAGAGTCAATAAATATTAAGGGAGCATGGTGCTCTCACCCAGCTACAAAAGAAGCAGGAAAATTTACTTGTGACTCCGCTAGGTTTGATTCTGAAATAGCTCTCAAGCTAGTTTTACACATTTATTTATTTGCTCAACTAGTCTGTATTAAAGGCTTACTATATGAAGAATAATCTGGGTACTAGAAAAGGACATAAAATTAAGATGAAAGAAACCATTGCCTTTCATCTCTATTTCTGGAAATTTGATCTGCTTTCCAGGCTCAATTCATTCACATGCCAACTTCTGAATTCAAGAGAGTCTTTTTTGATTTTCCTACTTGTTAAGACCCACCTTCAAAATCACATTATATTTCACATAAAAAAGAAAGATGGAGATACAGATGTGTGTGTATATATGTATATGTATATGTCTGTACATATATGTGTATAGATAATAATAACTAACATTTATATAGTATGACTTCATTATATATCATCTGTGGTAGATATGAGCTATAACATACTCCAGACCACACTAATTGCCTATCTTAACACAGCCCTCAAAACACTATCACCTAATCATTTTTCTGTATACAAGAAGCTATTTATCACAGAATGTTGATCGAGATTCATGTGGCCATAATGGAACCTAAGCCAAATTCACAGAATCTGGAATAAGGAAGAAAAGGAGGAAGGGAGGGAGGGAGGGAAGTAGGAAGGAAAGAAGGAAGGGAGAATGGGAGAGAGGAAAGAAGGAAAGAAGTGAGGGGAAAAGGAAGGAAGGAAGGAAGGAAGGAAGGAAGGAAGGAAGGAAGGAAGGAAGGAAGGAAGGAGGGAAAGAAGGAGGAAGGAGGGAAAGAGGGAAGGGAGGGAGGGAGGGAGGAAATATATGTGATCCCCTGAAAAATTCCTAGCACCTTGTGGCAGTCTTCATTTTCCCTAAGCTATTTCCAACTCTAGATGTTGAGATTAATGAAAATATCAGTTAAAAAATTCTCAAGCATAAGGTCTTCATGACCAGTGGAGGAGATTGATATTATAATGAGAATTATAATATTCATGAAATTTGTGGTTTGTTAAACAGTACTAATTGCCACATTATTACTCTGAACAGAGAAGTAACCGAAACAAAAATTGCAGAACAACCAGGTGTACACAACTTGTACCTAAGTGGGACGCCATTTTCTGTTTCAGTTGATCTTTCTTTCAGCCAAAAAAGACACAATACTTCTTTGGGGAGGCAGCTAGAGAACTAGAAGGAAGTCAGGAAGATCTGAATTCATATGTGGCTTCAGACACTTACTAGCTGTATGACCCTTGGCAAGTCAATTAACTTCTGTTTAATTCATGGGAGAAGGAAATGGCAAACCACTTCAATATCTTTGCCAAGAAAATCTATGGACAGAATAGTTCATGGGATCAGGAAGAATCAGACATAATTGAACAACTTCTTTGGGATATGCTTTAGAAATGATATCCTAATGTTCATAAAATACCCATTTAATACAAAGGCAGCCTGCACTTCTGTCCACCATATATCAGGGCTTAATCCAATGTTTTCTTTTTTGCAATATTTGAGAGATTATTAGAAGCACTTTTAACTAGTCTGTCTGACCTTGAAAGCCGAGAGATGGAATAGTTTCCTAAGGGCTGGGGGTAGGGGTAGGAAGGGAAGCAGGAGAAGGGATGCTGCTTTATGAAGATTATTACCCAGGGCATTACTTCTGACATTGTTTTGTGTTAACTTCATCTGTTGCCCAAGCTGCAGATCGAGAAGAAAGCAGATTTCACTAAGTACTCAGAAACAAAAGTCAATTTTCTTTCTTTCTTTGGTGCCATGTCTAAGTGTTGATAGCTGTTCCTCATTTAAAACAGCAACTAATTTTAAAATTTAGGGTTCGTTTAGACTAATCCACTTATTTTATAGATAGAGCAACTGAGTCTCAGAAAGACTGAGGAACAAGCAGTCAAGCAATCTATCCAGAAACAAAAAGCTAGTTTAATGACAGAAGTAGAATACAGAACTATTTACATGAATACATTGGAATGTTATTGTAGCTTAAAAATCAGTGAATATGAGGAATTCAGACAAATATAGGAGACTTCTATGAGATGATGCAACAGAACCGGGAAAATAATATATACAATGATTACAACAATATAACTGCAAAAAAGCAATAAAGTAAATTTGAATCTTATGCAATTATTGTGGCCAAGCTTGGCCACGAGGAAAGGTAAAAACAATGCACCTTTGTTCTTTCCTTGAAGGAGGAGGGTGCTATGGGCATGGAATATTACAAAGCTTTTCCAACCACTTAGTGTACTGGTTTTTGCTGAATTGTGTTTTGTTTGTTTTTAAAATCTCTGTTACAAGAGAAAGATTGCCAGGCAGGGGAGAGGGAACTAGTATATTTGATAATGAATATTTAAAAATTTAATTTAAAATTATTAAATATTGAATAATTAATATAAAACAATGCTATAATATAAAAGTAAAAGGCATAAATTAAACCTTAAAAAAAGAGTTCTATAGTTCTTGCTTATGATAGGAACTCCCTTTCTATTGATAGGATTCTCTTTGTCTGAGAATCCCCTGACTATACTTTTCTGACTTCTAGAACTTTGTTCCATTTCATTTGGGCATTTATGATGTTCCTAAAAATTGGGCTACTACATCAAATCTCCCCATCAAATATGTAACATATTCCTGCTAAATAATTTTTTTAACATGTAACATATTCCTGACAAAAGATTTTTTAACTCAAGTGAATTGTCAATTATTTGTAATTTTGTCAGTATGGGAACTCCTTCAACCAACTCTGACTGAAACTCTTCTGAAGCTCAGAAAGGTAAAGTTTAATACTAATGCTGCAAGCTCAGCATCTAGTGACCATGGGAAACACATAAGCAAGAGGAAAGGAACATTGGTTCTAGAGTCACAAAACTTAACTCAATCCCCTTCCCAACTCAATTTCATCATTCATTGCAAAATGAAGGGGGAAGAGTGCCAAATTAGACAGCTAAGTGGTAAACTGAATAGTGCTAGAGCTGGAAGTCCCAAGTTCAAATCTAGTCTCAGATACTTATGAGCTATGTGAACCTAGGCAAGTCTGCCTCAAGTTTCCCTATTTATATAATGGAGTTAATAATGACACCTGCCTTTAGGGCTATTGCTAAGGACAAAATGAAATTATATTTATAAAGTGCTTGATAAACTTTAAAGCATCTTATAACAGTTATTATTATTAATTATCATTATGCTTCTGAATTCCTTTCTAGATTCATAATCCTGTGCGATGTTGTTTCTTTAATTCTATTATTGTCCTTTTCAACAAGTTCAAAATTTTTGATACTGATTTTATTTCTAATAAGATTTTCCTAAACTCTCTTCTAGCATCTTTCTCTGAGGTCTCATCATGATGCAGAGGTTAACAAGGCTTTTCAAAAGCTATGCCGGAAGAACCCCCGACCCAACAGACCCTGTCAAACTAGGAATCCATTACATTGTAAGCTTCTTGAGGGTAGGAATTGCCTTTTACTTCTTTTTTTTTGTATTCTCAGCACATATAATGCCTGGCACATAACAGAGGCTTAATAAATGTTTATCGATTAATTGATTATTAATAGAAAGATTTCAGACATTAACTTTTCAAGAGACTGTGAGTCTTGTCAACTGAAGATCAGTCTAGTCAAGCCTACAAGAGTTCATTAATAGGAATGACCAACAGGTAATCAATTTTCAGCCTTAACAACTTACAAAGATTTATTAAGGTACAAACTGTGGTAGAGATAGAAGTATGAAGAGGGTGATGTGTGTCTGTTGAGGGAGTATTCACACCAGCGAAAGCAAGATTTCAGAATCACTAAAGTGCATCTGCACACCAAGAAAGATTATAAAAGAGAATTTCATTTTTTGTTATTTTTGTTTTTATAAAATCCTAATTCCCATTCAGTTAAAGCTAAATTATACTGAAGTTGGTTAGCTTATAATTTGGCCAAGGCCAAGGCTACATTTTTTTTCTGAATCACAGCTTTACAGAGAAATGTGATTCAAAAGTCCCAATGATGTCATTATGAGATAGCTCATTCTACTTCTGGATGATTCTAATTGTTAGAAAGTTCAGACCTCTCAGCAACTTCCATTCTCTCTCTAATTCTTACCTTTCTGTTACACAGGAAAAAGCATTCAACTGTTCTTCTAGCCCTGACCAATTGATTCACAAATGCTGCTTGGTCATAAGTAGGACCTCAGGAATCAATGTAAAGGGATAACTGCAAGATTATGACTATTACTGAAGAAACAATGCAAAATGCACCTGGATAATGGCTGAATAAGCAGTCCTTGCTTTCGCATATTCTTGTTTCTGGGACTCAGAAGTGACCTCAAAGTCCACCTAATTTAAGCCCCAAATTGATACATGAATGACTCCTAAAATAACCGTGTCTAATGCTATCCATCACTACTCAAAAAAAAAAAAACTCAGTCTCAGGAAGCCAACTACTCCCAAAAAACCATCTCATTTCCCTTAACGACAATGCTAAGTGATAGAAAGTTCTTGGTTACCACAAAACTAAAATTTGTCTCTCCAGAACTTCCATGCCCTCATTAATCAGTCGAAAAGCATTCATGAAGTGTCTACTGTGTGTCAGTATAGGATACAAAGAAGGAAAAAAGACAGTTTCCACCTTAAAGGAGCACTCTAAGGAGGAAGAAGACAACATGTGAATTCGTTAAAAAGCAAGCCATGTATAGAATAAATAGGAAAATCCAATCACTCAATAGAACAAAAACGATTCAGCACTTGGACAGCAGCGTGTCCACTTCCTCTTCTCCTAAGCCCCTTCCAACCACATCCCGTTCCATCAGTTGGCATAGGTTTGAGTTCTCTCACTGTCCTTGTTATCTCCATGTCAGTATGCAATTTGCCTAACACCTGGAAAGTACAAAGGGCTACTTCATCTCTAAGATTTCTGCTCTAATATCCATAAATAATCCATAAAAGATAATATAGTGCCCACTACTGAATATAGTACTCCAGATGTCAGCTAATGTTTGCAGAGTACACTGATATTACTTCCAGCAATCTATCATTATCATCATCATCTTTATGGCCATCATTCTTCTATTAATGAAGCCTATTAATTCTATTAATTCCATATCAGGAATAATATAGTATGGTGAGTAGAAAGCCAGACTCAGAAGGAAGAAACCCTGGACTCAAGCTCACAGAACCATTATGTGAACATCATCTGGATAAGTCACTTAACATCTCAATGCCTCCTAAGTAGGAGAGTGCTGATTAATGTTTACTAACTAGCTTTCTAGTGGGAAAGTACATGCATGATTCACTTTTAAGTTTATTCTTCTTTATCAAAATTTTCTCCATCACTTTCCTAAGTCTAGATAATCAACAAAATAATGTCAGTCCCTGCTTTGTAATATTTGCCACTGTCTGTAATATAAATGCTCACACTGAAAATTTAATAATCAGCTCTCTGGAACTGGTGTGAGAAATCCCTTGCCTAAATAGCAAAGCATGTTTTAATCTGCACTGACAGAGAGCTCCTTATTGGGAACTTTAAATGATGAAGAAAGAATGAAATAAGCATTTATTAGTCATTTATTATTTGTCTAAAACTACATTAAGCACTTTACAAATATCTCATTTGATCTTCAAAATAATTCTATGAAGTAGGTGTTATTATTATCTCCATTTTACAGTTGAAGAAACTGAGGTAAAGACAATGATTAAGTGACTTGTTCAAGCTAATTAGTGTCTGAGACTAGGTTTGAACTCAGGTGTTCTTGTCTCCAGGTCCAGTGTTCTATCCACTGCACCACCCAGAAAAATGGCCTCAGTCAGGATGACCTAGATTCAAGTCTTGTCTTTTATAAATACCAACTATATGATCCTGAACAAGTTAAGCATTGAGTGACCCAAGTAACTCTCCAAGACTATAAATTTTAGAACAGTTGCAGATCTGCTCTGACAAAGGTAGTTCCCATACCATGTTTACCATGAAATTTCTATACCTTACCCCATACCAAATCACAGATTAAAACAAACATACACACACTTGCAAACATGTTGGGCACATGCACATATATGTGTGTGTGTGTGAATATTTACACATATGTTATAATCTTTGCAAAGAGTTTTACATGCATTAGTTCATTTAAATCTCTCAACAACATTTTAAGGTAATTTGTCATTATGCCTGTTTTACAGACGTCTAAATTGAAACTCCAAGGGGTCAATTATTCAGTGTCACAGAGATAAGAAGTGGATTGAACTTGATTGCTTTAAGAATTCCTTCTAGCTCTGATCAAGTGAGTTAACATGTGTAACTGGGATTTGAATTCAAATTTCTCCTGACTCTGAGGTCAATATTATTCCACTATATTAAGAAATTTTAAAACTCTTAAGTAACCACACTACATTTCTCTAATTTGTCCACAAGTATATATTTTTTCTCATGTCTGAAAGCTAAATATTCTTTGTCTTCAATACTCATTAATCTCCCAGTCTACAGCCCCTCCTATCTTAGAAAAATAAAACTAAATTCATGACCTCTTTGGTAGTACGTTGACTCCTAGTGATTACCTTTTTCTTAAGTGTTCACAAGTCATCCATACAATAGGCTGCTCTGGAAATTTTCTGGGTATGAATGTCAAACTGATTGGTCTATAGTTTGAGGTATCCAACTTTTTCTCCTTTATAGAAACTGGAACATCTGCCAATTCTCTGCTTTGATGACACTTTTCCCATTTTTCTCAGTTCCTTAAAGATTATCCTTTTCTAGCTGGAAAGGTCCTGGAAATTCATCTAGTCCAATTCCTACATTTTACAGATGAGAAAGCTCAGATAACCAGAATCATAAAAACCACTGGTTTGAAGTAATTCAAAATAATAATTTAGAAACTGTTGTTATTGCTATTAACATAGCACAGTTGGGTGAAAGGTCTTATTTTCTCAAAGTTTGTTGAATAGAATTTAATTACCCTTCTCCATGATAAATTCCCCATCTATCCTTTTCTAAAAGGAATTTTCTGTCTTTCATTCCATTTAAATGGATAGAAATATTCTTTTCCACCTGAATGAGCTTAACTATTACTAATGAGAACGGCATGTTCAGGTACAAATTCAATGAGCTTCTTTCTAGAGGCCATTAAATTTGTACATTCTGTCTAGCACCAAAGATAGGAAGTCCTTATGGAGCAAAAATTTAGATGCATAATGTTAGAGTTCAAAAATTCCTAAGAGAATACTTCACCCAACTCTTTTACTCTACAAATGAGGAAACTGAGGTCATGGAAAATGACTTGGTCAGTCATACAACTAATTAATAAAGAACTGGGATGAATAATGTTCTTCTCACTGAATCCCTGCTCAACTTTCTTCCCTCTTGTCTCTGGTTGATATGAGCATAATGTCTTGACTGTTAGGGAGAAGACTGTTAAGGTGTTAAGAATAGGAGAAATGGCCAAATATACTGAACACTCAGTAAGGGAAAGCTCAGACACAGGATTAGGAAACACAGACTGAGAAACTGCTGTGAGCATAGAGACTTGTCCTTGTCCTATAGTAAGGGACAAAGGAGGTAAAATGTCCAAGATATAAAATCCTAATGTTCCTTCCACACCAGAGGCCCCCTAGTGAATGCCATGGGTAAAGCCTGCCTCCTACCACTACATTGGGAAGTTTTGGGAAAATCCATCACAAAATAGAATTGAGAAAGACCCCAATCAGTTCTCACACCCTTAGGAGATCCAGGTAGGATGAGACCAAAAGTAGTGTGGAGTGAAGGGAGGAGGATGTGAAAAAGAAAATAAGTTTTACCACTGACTTATTTATTATCCTTGTGACTTTGGACAAAATACTTCACTCCTCATCTACAAAGTTAGAAAGTTGGGCTTAATGACTTCATTGAATTGCTCTGTCTCTAAAGTTATGGTCCTGTGGTCCTAAACCAGAACAAAGTTCTAATCCTAACTCTAACAGTAGTCACTTAACCTGTGTCTCAGTTTACTCATCTGTAAAATGAATAAATTAGACTACCTTAATAAATTAGACTAAACCTTAAAGCACTATATAAAGTCTTATCATTATCATCATCATCTTAACTTCTATGTTCCTATGAAAACAAACCAGGTATATATTCAACCTTGGCAAATTATTTGTCTGTTTTAGTCTCAGAACCCTCATTTATAAAATAAAAATCAGATTATCTGGTTTTTTAAGGTACCTTCCAGTTCTACATACTATGATTCTAAACATAGAATCTAATATTTGATCCTCCAATGAAGCCCTGAAACATAAAGAAGAAGAAACATAAAGAAGAAAAATAAAATCTGGGATATAGCTTATCATAGCCCCCAGTATACTTTGGACAACCAATTTTAAAAAGTGCTGAGCATAGGAAAATGATATTCAATTTACATTTAGGTCTATTTGTCTCTGTGGGGGGTAGAATTTTTTTCCATGAAGTTGCCATTCTTAATCTCAGTCTTCCCTCTAATTGTGATTTGTCAGCTAAAAACAGTTTAATGAAATAGAAAGAATAAAATGGTCTGCAACCCAAAGAACTTAGAGTTGTGGACTTCCAAGGCAGAGGACCTGGATTCAAAGTAACATATATATATATGTAATATAGATATGTGTGTATGTATGTATATATGTATAGATACATCAATATGTAATATATGTGTGTATGTATATGTGTATATATACACATATAATGTATATACATGTGAGTATATGTATATATTATGTATAGTTATAGTATATATATATATATAGTTATATATGTATAGTTATTTAGTTTATATATAGTTATATAGTATATAGCAATATATGGTTATATATAGCAACATGTATGTATATATGTATGTGTGTATACATACATATATATATATACACATATATTTTTTATTCCTACCTATGGTATTAGGCAAGTTCCTCAGTCTCTTTGAGTCTCTTTCCCCATTTGTAAAATGGAGGGATTGGACTGGCTTAATTCAAAGGTTCTTTCCCATTTTAAAAACTATGCCTTACACAAATTAATTTACAGGGAGCACAATATGTAATTTGGACTCAGTTGCTCCAAAATAGTTTTCTTTATATACTATTATACATATCAAGTGAGATATGTAACCTCCCTTCATTTCCAGCCCTGTTTCATCATCTATATAATGAAAACTGGATGATCACTGACTTTCCTTCTAACCCAGAATCATGAACTTTCAGATTTACTGGCCAGACAATCTAGAGAAAATCATTTAATCTCTCTGAGCCTGTTTCGCTAAGGCAAGACTGGGATGGCACAGAATCAGAGTTTGAGTCTTGGAAGGGAGTTCAATAGCATCTGGTCCAACCCAAAGTATAGAGGAATTCCAACTAGCACACACCCAGCCAGAAGTCATTCAATCTCTTCTTTTTTTAAAATAAGCCCAATTCGTTGATGTTTTCTTTCTCTATTTTATGCAAGTAAGCATCTAAAGATATAAAATTGCCCCTTATAACCGCTTTGGCTGTATCCCACAAATTTTGGTATGTTGTCTCATTATTATCATTCTCCTGGATGAAATTACTGATTGTGTCTATGATTTGCTCTTTCACCCATTCATTCTTCAGGATTAGATTATTTAATTTCCAATTAACTTTTGGTTTATTTTCTCCTGGCCTTATATTGCATGTGATTTTTATTGCATCATGATCTGAAAAAGATGCATTTACTATTTCTGCCTTTCTGCATTTGATTTTGAGGTTTTTATGCCCTAACACATGGTCAATTTTTGTATAGGTTCCATGGACTGCTGAGAAAAAAGTAAATTCCCTACTGTCTCCATTCAATTTTCTCCATAGATCTATCATACCT
Organism: Myrmecobius fasciatus; assembly: GCA_023553655.1. Classification (NCBI taxonomy): domain Eukaryota; kingdom Metazoa; phylum Chordata; class Mammalia; order Dasyuromorphia; family Myrmecobiidae; genus Myrmecobius; species Myrmecobius fasciatus. The sequence goes on from JAJPUD010000277.1 coordinate 565,165, forward strand.
AACTTTTCTAACAACTGGTTTATCTCCCTAGTTTCTTTCTTGTTTATTTTGTGGTTTGATTTATCTAGTTCTAAGAGAGCAAGGTTGAGATCCCCCACTAGTATTGCTTGGCTGTCTATTTCTTCTTGCATCTCTCTTAATTTCTCCCCTAGGAATTTGGATGCTTTTGCACTTGGTGCATATATATTTAGTATTGATATTGCTACATTATCTATGGTACCCTTTAATAAAATATAGTTTCCTTCCTTATCTCTTTTGATTACATCTATCTTGGCTTTTACTTGATCTGAGATAAGGATTGCTACCCCTGCTTTTTTTTGTTCACCTGAAGCATAATAGGTCCTGCTCCAGCCTTTTACCTTCATCCTATATGTGTCACTATGTTTTAGATGTGTTTCTGGTAGACAACATATTGTGGGATTCTGGTTTTTAATCCAGTCTGCTATCCGCTTCCGCTTTATGGGAGAGTTCATCCCATTCACATTCACAGATAGAATAACTAATTCTTTATTTCCTGCCATCTTATTTACCCAAGTTATGTTTTCCCCTTTCCTTTCCCCTTTCTCCCTTCCCCCCTCCTCAGTACTTTGCTTTTGATGACCCCCTTCCCCAAACAATACTCCACCCTTTAGATCCCTTCCCCCTGTTTTTACTCCTTTCCCGATTCTTCTATTTTCCCTTCTAATAGTTTATCTCTTTCTTTTCCTCCTTTCCCTCCCACTTCCCTCTAGCAACAGACAAGTTTCTATGTGAAATCAAGTGTCTGATATGTGTACTTTTAGAGCCCAACCTGATGAGAGTAAGATTTACACAATGCTCATCTCCCTCCCCTCTTTCTCTCAATTATATTAGGTTTTCTTTGCCTCTTCAAGAGATTTTCCCTTGTTTTTACCTCCTTTTTAAAAAAATCTTATTTTACCACCTTTTCCCTCTTTTCTGCAGTATGATAACCTTTCCCCCTCTAGTTCTCTTTTTCATATTATCAAAGTAATATCTAGTTAATTATACCCTCAAACTTTAAGCATCCCCCTAGTAGAAATAAAGTTCTCAAGAGTCCTTTCCTTTTTACCTTTTATGCATCTCATGAGTTCTGTGTTTGGATGTCGAATTTCTTGTTCAGATCTGGTCTTTTCATTAGAAATAGGTGAAATTCACCTATATCGTTGAATGACCATCTTCTTCCCTGGAGGATAATGCTCATTCTAGCTGGATAAGTTATTCTTGGCTGTAATCCAAGTTCCTTTGCCCTTCGATCCTTCAATGTGGAGGCTGACAGATCCTGTGTGATTCTGATTATTGATCCTCGGTATTTGAATTGTTTCTTTCTAGCTGCTAGCAGAATCTTTTCCTTGGTGCTATAGTCCTGAAATTTAGCCACGATATTCCTTGGGGTTTTAATTTTGGGGTCTCTTTCAGGAGGTGATCGGTGAATTCTTTCAATGGTGATTTTGCCTTCTGATTCTACAATCTCAGGGCAGTTTTCTTTCAGGATTTCCTGGAAGATAGTGTTGAGATTCTTTTTTTCATCATGGCTTTCAGGAAGTCCAATAATCCTTAGATTGTCTCTCCTAGATCTATTTTCCAAGTCAATTGTTTTTCCTAGGAGATATTTCATATTTTCTTCTAATTTTTCATTTTTTTTGTTTTTGTTTGATTCTTGAAGTCTCATTGAGTCATTCACTTGCATTTGTTCAATTCTTATTTTTAAAGTGTTGTTTTCTTCAGTTACCTTTTTAAGCTCCTTTTGTAACTGGCCAATTTGTTCATTGCACTCTTTTTCCACTTCACTAATTTTATTTTTCAATAAATTGGTGTCTTTTTCATATCTCTTTTGCAGGGCATCATATCCTTCTTGCAAGATATTGTATCCTTCTTGCACTAATTTCAATTTATTTTCCCATTTATCCTCCAGCTCTTTTATTAGGTTCTTTAAGCGATCTTCCAGAAAGGCCTGTTGAAAAGGGGACCAGTGATGGTTCTTGCTGATTTCCTCTTGAGTTTTGTCTAAAGGAACCTCTGGATCTGGGGTCATCTCTTCTTTGCCTTGATAAAAGCTGTCTATGGTAAGAGCTCTCTTTTGCTTCTTCATTTTTTTTTTAGACAGCATGGATATCTCTTTAAGGCAGGGAAAAAAAAGTGGCAGCTGAAACGGTGGCTGAAGATTTTGCCCTGGGGCACTTCGGCGAATTAATTTAAGGTGCTGGGCAGGTGGGGGCTAGGACTAAGGCCGAATTACTCCTTAAACAAGGCAAGTCTGCCAGAACACCTGCCCCCAATCAGGGCACAGTGTCCCGAGTGCCTCAGATAAACTCCAGGTGTTTGGAATTGGGAGTTTGGAGTTTGGAGTTTTTGCCAGGATGAGCTGAGCTGAGTCCCACCCTCACTTCCGGCCTACAGCAGAGTTCTCTGACACCGGAGTCCTCTGTTTATCCCTCTGTCCGAGCTAGACAAACCTGATGTGAAGTTTTTCAGAGATATCTGCAAGCAGTATCCAAATATTTCCTGATTCGTTGACTTGAAGATCAGTTCAGAGGCTTATTTTATTGTTGATTTGAGAGAAGGTCGGAGGAGGATGAAGAGAGTCACCTTTTCACTCTGCCATCTTGGCTCCGACACCCATTCAATCTCTTCTTGCAGATAGATGTCCAATAAGAAGAAAACCTTTTGGACATCTTTAATTTCTATGCATTTTTTTTCCTGGCATCAAGCCTTCCTCACCTTGCCTTTTTATAATTTCCTACCTATTGATTCTCATTCTTCCCTCTGTGGCCAAACAGGAGGTATTTAATCCCTCTTCTAGTCAGTTGGTTCAATAAGCATTTATTCAGATAGTCAACAAGTATTTATTAAGCACTTAGTATGTTTGAGACACTGACCTAAACATTATGATACAGAGAAAGGCAAAAACATAACACTTGTCTTCAAGAAACTCACAGCGTGATGAGGAAGATAGCATGTAAACCTCTGTAGACATGGTATCTCCAATGGAAATAGGTGATTTCAGAAAGGAAGGGGGTTGGGAGTGGCAGAACTGTCATTGTCCCCATTATTATTATGACTTATCTGTCATTTTCAAAGAGCAACAATGATATCACAGATGGAAAAGTGTTCTGGGTCTGGAAGGAATCTAGGAGGCAGAGGGAGGGGAGAGAATGTTCCAAACATGAAGGAAAGCCAGAGAAAAGGCAGAGTCTAGAGATGGAATATCATCTGGGAGGAAGAGCAAGGAGGTCAGTGTCTCTAGACTGTAGACTGCATCAAGTGGAATAAGGTATAAGAAGGGACCAGTCTATGAAAGACTTTAAAAAACCCAATAACATGTAAGTAACTATGCCCCTTTAAGATGTATACACAGTAGCTAGAAGGTAGTGGGAAGGTCCTGCTATGTGACAGCCTTTCAAATATTTAGAAACAGCTATTATCCCCCATCCTCACACACAGGGACTTCTCCTGGCTCTTTCCACTGGACCACAAAAGATATAGACTTAAGGGTCTTCATCATTCTGGTCACTCTCTTCTAAATCTTGTCCATCTTGTTAATGATTTCTGTTTAAACTGTGGTAACAATAACCCATAAGCGATCTGTCCAGGGATAATTATATTCTTCAAGGTTTTTTCAGAGATGTTTAGTGTGGAAAATAAAAGAATCATTGCAGGGCAGGGTAGAAATGATGGCTGTTTTCAAATATTTCAAAGGTTATCACATAAAAGAGTCCCCCCAGAAGAGACCATTGTGAGGGTCTGATGAGTCAGTGCACATAAAAACACTTTAGCACTACATAAAAAATAAAAGCTATGGTTCTCAGTCAGTGTACTCTTTCTTATGTGAGTTCTGTACCCCTCTCTTCCAAGATCCAGTGGCTTCACTTAAGCAATGGCTTCATTGCTTAAGAGACTTTTCTTTTAATTAGTAAGGAAGCCCTTCTTGTGATGACCCATGATAACTAATGTCCTGGTACCTCTTCTTCATTAACTTAACTCTAATTATTCACAATTGCTATTTTCCCATGTCAGTATGGGAAGAGACAAGCAAAAACTCATTCTCCCAATGTCCCACCTATCCCTCACCATAAGGATGATTCAGAGGTGGGCAGCCCAGCTAGACACAGATCTAGTTACTTTTAACTACAGAAAGAATAGGAAAAGCTACTTTTTGGAAATGCAAAGTTGAAGTAAATCAGGTTCTTAACATTGGTTCTAACAATCCTTTGCCATCAAGAATAAATGGTTTTCATATTTGAAAGGGGAAATTATTTCTTCCCAAGTAGAGATGGTTATTTATGGTTCTCCAAGAAGAAAAAATCTAATTCAATCTGAATGAGCAGATGTTTAGAGTTGGAATGGACTTTAGAGGCTATCAGGGCCAATTCCATCATTATAAAGACAAGAAAAGGCACATAGTGGTTAAGGGACATGCCCAAACTCATACAGTAAGTCACTATTAAGTGTCTGAGGTGGAATTTGAATCCAGGTCTTCTTGATTATAAGTGCAGTGTCCCATGCACTATACCATGTCTACTCCAGGGAGGCAAGTGATTCCTTGTTTCTTGAGCATCACAAATCAATACCATCCCTTTCTAATGACTCACTGGTGGCATGAAGGTATCCCCAAGCTCTTGAACAACATGATAGCAGATCATTAGCTCTAGGAAGTTCTTCATTTCACAGTAAGGTTTTTGAATATAGACTCAGTGACAGATG
>JAJPUD010000277.1:576950-604528 GCA_023553655.1 Myrmecobius fasciatus
CTCTCTCTCTCTCTCTCTCTCTCTCTCTCTCTCTCTTTCTCTCTCTCTCTCTCTATCTCCCTTTCTTTCTTCCTCCTCCCCCCTCTCCCATTCTTGTTTCTGTCTCTCTGTTTCTCTGTCTGTCTGTCTCCATCTCTCTCTGTCTTTCTGTATATCTCTCTCTCTTTCTCCCTTCCTCCTCCCCCTCCCCACATATCATGGGATCAGGCCCTGAAATAGCATCCCTGATAAGGGTAACTCATGACTCTCATCTCGAAGGAATTCATTGCATGACAGGGAGAGGAGGTACTTTGCTTTTGATACTTTTCAGAGGACCAGAACAGATTGTTGTGACTGGTGCACATACCCTGGTAGTTGATATACTCCTGCCTGGATGGGTCAGAGAGTGCTATGGATGCAGAAAATCATGACATCTGAGTAAAAATCTTATCCCCTCTAGGGCCTATAAAAACGCATGTATGTGCAGAATATCGAGGCCATCAAGATCTGTTCTGTCATTGTTGCCTCACCTAAGATTTATGAATCCTAAAAACCCCAGCTGGAAACCCACAAACAGTGCTTCATTTTAGACCGCAAACTGTGAGAAGGTTTAAACGAAGCTGAAATTTTGATGTACTCATGGATCTCATGAACAAGAAATGTAGAATAATAAAAGCACAAACTCATTCAGAAACTTTGATAAATGCCAACCAATAAAATAGAGGAGGAATGGAATATTTTGCCCTATTTATTTAGCATATTTCCTCCTAACTAATGGCCCCATAGTTATTGCTTTCCTCTTCCTCAAATTATTTTTTATTAATTTATCCGAAGTGTAGGTTCAGAAAGGACTAGGACCTCCACTGTGAGGACTTGACAAGCCCTTTTCAGGGCTGCTCATCCACTTTTGGGGTCTACCTAGCCCTCAGCTCTCACCTGTGGGTCCAAGTCCAGCAGTCACCCCAAACTAGGTTGAGGTAACTGATGGGTGCTTAAGCCTGTCAGTGAGTTAGAGGGATGCCAACTCCCAAATATGTGAAGATTTCTCCCAGTAGAATGGGAAGATGAAAATAATTTGTTCTAAAAGCAGCTGAAGCAGGCCTCTGGAGTGCTTAGAGCTTGGTCAGACATCAAAGTTGCTAAGGCTGTCCACTACATCCTGAGTTATTGCCAGTCGTTCTGACTTTTGTCTTGAGAATTCCAAAAGAGAGAGTAAGCTTGGCCACTTTATGCAATTCTATTTCACTTAAATTCAATCTATGTGGAAGTCAAGATATCACTCATGATGCCATTGATCATCTTCAAAAATGGCTAACCAACATACAACACATTTACTTATCTGTTTATATGTTGGATCTCCCAGTAGAAGGTAAGCTCCTTGAGGACAGACACTTTTTGAATCCTGTCTTTGTATTCCAGTGCCTAGTATAGCGACTGGCACATTGGAAGCACTTAATATATGTTTATTGAACTAAATTAAGTACATCCAGTTGCTTAATAGTCTGAAAAGAGGCCACTTGCTATAGCAGAAAGAAATCTGAAATAGAAATCTATGGACCTATGTTCAAATCCAGACTCTGCTTCATTCTATTTAAGAGATTCTTGGCAAATCCATTTAATTTCCCTGGGGATCATTTTCCTTATCTGTAAAATGAGAGGGGCTGAGTCAGGTGGCTTTGTATTATAGTTATACATAAATGTCTTATAACTTCTACTCAGCTGTATGCTCAATGAAAACAAGGGCTTCTTTGTTCACCTTTTTCTCTCCCTACAGTGCCTAGCACAGATCTTTTTACCTAGCAGTCACTCAAATATCTATTAGGAGGAAAAGAAGGGAATGAGATTTTATTAAGCACCTACTATGTGCTAGGCACTGTGCTAAACGCTTTTACAAATATTACCTCATTTGATCCTCACTACAACTCTGAAAGTGGGCATTGTCATTACCCCCATTTTACAATTTAGGAAATAGGGGTTAAATGCCTTGCTCAGGTCCCATAGTTAAGTGTCTACTAAATGATTATCTAAGCAGCTAATGACCAATTCAAAAGCCACCTCCATCAGAAAGTCTTCCTCCATCCCCTTCTACCTCATAGAGCATTTTGTATTATTGTTCTTAGGGGGTGTATGTGGTGCCATTTTTGCTTTGTGCCCAGTTCAGTGTCTGGCACACAGTGGATGCTTATTCTAGATAATCATATAACCTCTCTCTGTATTATATTATAGTTCTCTGGATTGTTATTCTCTTTATACCAGATTGTGAGCTCCATGACAGTAAGAATCATATCTTCTTACTTTTCTGGTGTCTTACACAGTGCTAAAAACACCACAAGAATTTAATAAATGCATCTTATTCATACATAATAAATTTTAACAAATGTACTAATTATAATAAAAGTACTAATAATTATACCTTCATCAAAGTTGCATGTGAATGATAATGAGCAAAATAAGCCAAAACAGAAGAAGAATATACCCACAGACTGCAAATAAAAGTCTAAGTTCTAAATATGTTGCCAACTGATGAACTCTGGGAAAGCCTCTGCTTGAGTTCTCATCCCCATAGCAGTGAGGTCCATGGGTAGGGGACAAATTTAAAATTCTCTGGAGGTGTTATTTGCACCTCACCCAGCAAAAATTCTCATTGAATTGAATAAAACTGAATTAAATTTCTGGCTCTTGCCTACCATTGTGTGAAGGCATGGGCTTAGCTCCCTTATGAGCTTATAAAGCTCCACGGTGAAGCCAAAGGTGATGGAAAATTGGAACATAAACAAAACAGGTTATCTTGGGCAAATTTCCTTCCACCAGCATTGGGTCAAAGAGCCTTTTGTCAAAGGAAAAAGAAAAGGCAGAGACTCAATAAACATCCAACTTATTGATTGATTATCAGTGAGTGCAGGTTGTTTAAAAAAAAAACTTAAGAGGACAAAACCAAGGAAATATACTTTCACTGGGAAGCATTGAAAAAGTAAGATGTATGTGACCCACAGACAGGGTGGTCAGAAAACTTGGTCTCTCTAAGCTCTTCTGAGAGGCAGATTCCTTTACTAGAGACAATTCTGGACTTAAAATCAGGAAGGTGGGTTTAGATCTTGTCTAGGGTGATTTGACCTCTCTGTGTCTCTGCTTATAAAATGGAGTAAATGGATTTGCTGACATCTAGAATCTCTTCCAATTCCCAATTCATGATGCTATGGTCTGTGCAATAGTTCAGGAAAGAGGTCATGGGTGCCTAAACTAACTCTGTGGTTTGTTTCGGGGAAGAAAAAGGGACACATGTAAGAAATGTTGTGAAGGTTGAAATGATGGGATTCAGTCCAAGTGAGATCTTGAATGACCATACCCATATTTGTTAAGAGAACTAGAGTTAAAAGAATCAATATAATGAACACCCAATAGTTACATGAAGGGAAGTGTTAGTAATAGTAAGTGATAGTAAGATGAGTCCTTACACTAGAAAAGGTTGAAAACTGCTGGACTAGGTAAGTAATCATAAGATTCATAGTCATATTGCCAAAATAGAGCCTAGGTAGAAAGAAACAGCCATTTGTGATCAAAGGAAGCACATCTGTATTGTGGAATGCCTAATGCAAAGGTTACAATTAGCTTTTTTGTGACATATCAGAGGCTATTGAGTAGAGAAGTTGAAGACTAATTGCCGGTCACATAGCAGGATTCTCACTTCCCCAGAATTTGTATCATAGAAACACAGATTTAGTGCTGGATAATGATTCTAGAACTCTTGTCTTTTCTTGTATTGAATCATGGAGTTTTGCTTTTTACAAATAAGGAAACCAAGGCACAGAAAGTAGCTAAGTGATTTCCCCAAATCCCACAGATAGGAAGAAGCAGAGCACTGATACAGATCCAAGTCCTTAAAATACAAACTTAGAACAAGTATTATTCCCAGAATATTTTGCTGTTGATGATCTAAAGATTGGAATCTAGAAGAAAATCAGCCATCACAAAGGATTTCTAATCCCACCTAGCTAGATCTGGAACACAGCTAGAACCTGCTAAGCCAGGACTGCTCTTCATGGCAGGGATAGACTCAAAGGGAAATATTAATAGAGATCTGTAGAACATAGTATCCCATGGCTAGGTAACATGGTAGATAGGGTCATGACTAATAATCAGGAAAACACAAGTTCAAATCCTCCTTTGGATGCCCACTAATTTATCAACCCATAGGTGTTCCTTACCCTCTCAGCCTCAGCTTTCTAATTAGTATGATGGAGATAATAGTCATGTTTTCTTCATGTTATAAGAATCAAATGAGATATAGATGTAGATATGTATATCTATTTCTATCTATATGTCTGTATACATACATATATGTATTTGGTTCTTAAATAATAACACTGAGAAGTGTTATCACATGTAGATATATGGATAAATACAAATATGCATATATGAATATATATGGATATACACATACACATATGCAAAGTCTAAAGCTGGCTGTTATTGTTATAGTATAATAGACAATAGGGCTTTCAGTCTCCAAAGCCACAGGTTGAATGCTGAATTTAGACTTACAGATCTTAGGCTAAAACTTCAGCTTTGTCATTTTTTAACCTGAATAACTATGGGCAAATCATTTAATACTAAAGGATTTCTCTTACTTCATTTGCAAAGTGAGAGTGTTGACATCTTGCAATTCTAAATCTATGATTCTACTATTCAAGAATCAATCAAACAAACAAATAAAAATAGCCAATATCCTAAGATACAAGGGAAAGGCTTGTCCATAGGTGTAGCAGAATCAGATCTCCCAGCAACAAATCCCAGAGAAGGAAGGCTCCGGTCAAATCAGGACTTAAGTATGGAAGTAATAGAACACTATCACGGAGATCTATGCAAGGAGAGATCAAAGAAAGAGCAGGCATTTCTGGGTTCTGTTTTTCCCTCATTTTCTTACAGGATCCAAGCTTTTGCCTTTGGACCTATTTCCACATCTATTAAATGAGCAAAGCTGCTTTTGCAGGTAGGGAGACCAGATGATTTAGCTCTATATAAACAGACAGAAAAATAAAAGCTACAAAAGCAATCAAGGGCAGATATCAAGGACAGCTGGATCAGACAGAAGAGAAGAGCAGTTAAGGGTAGAAATGAGATAAGATAGAGAGCTGGGACAAGATGAAAAATCAGAGGCAAAGGGGAAAACAGATTGGCTGTTGACAAAGCTCAAGGATGTAAGACAGGGAGACTAGTTCAAGAACAAGCCAACAAGCAACTTCCCTTGAACAATGGCTGGGGAAAGCAGGGAGGGAGATGAATAATTGGTCATGCTCCCTGTTGGTTCTTAAAGGAGCTTCTTGCATGCTCCCAATCTGTGTTTGCTATATGCTCAAATGTAGCAATGTCACTGCTTTTATAAATGTGACAAAATCTATTTAACCATCTGTATAAAGGCAAAGAATTTGAAAGTAAATTGGAGTGAGGAGTTCTGGGTAGTTGAGAACAAACAACAATAAGAACAAGTTATCTGTCAGAGATTGCCCCATAATTTGCTTCTCTGCAAAAGGAGGAAATTGGAATAAACTAGGGGTTCTTCCTCTTTGGGGTAACATGGACCCTCTGACAGTCTTGGGACCCCTTCTCAGTTAAACATTTAGTTAAACTCAGTTAAATTCCTAAAATAAAATACACTGGATTATATAGAAAACCAATTATATTAATATAAATTCAAAATATATATTTTTTAAAAATAAATTCACAGACTCCAGGTTAAGATACAATACTCTCGCTAAGGTCCTTTCCAACTCAAACATTCTGAGTTTATGAATGTCTTTAAACCTATTTCTTCCTGGCTCTCTTTTTCATTCATCCTTCTAATTCTACTGCTAATTTTAAGTTAATATTTTGGTACCAAAACCTCAGGGTGCTGTCTGAAAATACTATGATATATCTATAATTGATTTAGGAAGAATGAGTCAAAATATTTTCACATATTAAGCCCTCCCTCCCCACCCCACCTCACCTCTACCATGTTCCCTAATACCTACAGCTTCCTCATTTGTTTTGGATGTGATAAGCTCCAAAGTCCCTTCCATCTCTGATTCCATGCTATCTTCTCTATCATCTCCTTTTTGGGAGAATTAATTAGGACTAGGTAAGCTGGGAAATTACAAAGTAAAAGATGCTAAATATACAATGCATGTATGCAGACCAGCTGCACCTGTCTGTATATTTTATGCAAATGAGTGTGATTATTTGTGCAAATGATAAAACTAATACAATTAAGGTTCTTGTAGACATTGATTTCCATATCCACCAATGAATGTAGCCAAGTTGAATTCACTTTCTTATCTTCATTTACATATTATTTAGGGGAAATTGATGTAATTAGAAATTGATCTAGAATTGATCTGATTAAATGATCATGAGAAAATAGTTTATTTCTCATACTCCTATAATAAAAATTTAGACACTAGTTAGGGGATTCCCAAAAGGGTTGTTTTAATTCAACATCAACAAGGTCCTAACCATAAAAAAAGATTCCTTGACCTTAGGTCAAAGTCCCACTCTGCAGCCCACCCCCCAGTTAGAGTCTGGGTCAAGCAACTGGCATTTGGAACATACATTATCATTATTTTTTGAGTCCCATTTGGACAATATTCCTACATACAGTCCAGAACTCAAGTTTGTTGTTTTTCTTTTAGATATTTCTTCCCTGGAAAAACTGAGGGGCAGGATGAGGTAAGTTAGGGAAAGCTTATTCAGAACAGAGATGAAATTACTTTTAAGCCCCGATAAGTGATGGCACTCTTACTTACATTGGTAGAAATTGGATATAATTTGCTGAACAGTTTCTCAGAAAGTGGCTTGAAGAATGATTATGGCCCATGCTGGAGGACAGGAAACCCATTAAGTTAGTCCATCAATATCTATGTCTTGGGTAGACATTACCAATGGTCAATGAGCTGAGGTCAGACCTGAATGGGAGGAGAAAGGCCTAGCTCACATCTAAGAGAATTTGTAGGACTTTCAAGGTTCATAATCTGTTTTTGACACAAGAGCTCATCTTTTCAACACCAACATTGTCTTAATTAACAGAATCTTAATTGGAGGGCTGTGGAAAGACACAGTTAGCATTAATATGGCTGTGACACGTCACCAAGCAAAAATTGAGATAACATAAGGGATAGTTCTCTGGGTAGGGCAGAACAAGAGATGGGAATTTTTGGAAATTCTGGCGTTAATTAATGATCAACTATGGCTTCAGATAATGGATAACAAGGATTGCAACCCACTTTCTAATAGGGAAATGATGGACCCAAGGTGCATTTGCAGTTATAACAATGAGTGAACTTATTCTTCTTGATTTTGTTCATTGATTATAAGAATTTTTTTTAATTCATTGAGAAGAGGAAAGCTAGTGTTGTTAAAAAAGAAAATTTTTAAAGTGAATCATTGAAATATTTTTTAATGCAAAGAAGAGAGCAGAAGGAAGTCCAAAAGGAAACATAAATAAATAGGATAACTTTGAGAGTAACATGTTAAATTCATTGTAAATTTCTTTTTAAAAAAAAGACAAGCTAGTACATAATAGAGATTTGGGGTTTTACATATAATTCTTTTTTTCAGTTCTACTTTGTATGGGAAATATTATATTTGGCAGGCAGAGATAAGTTCAGAATTTTTTAAAAATGGTTAAAATGAGATATATGTAATATTTACAGACATTCTTGATTTACACAAGTGGACCCTTCTGCAGACCTCTCATGTAAAGTGATTTTTTTAACATAATGCAGATTTGCCCCTACCCACCTATTTCACTTGACCAATATAACAAAGGCATAAATGAAATAACACCTTTATATAAATCATAAAATGTACTAAAATACAGGTATATTAATTACTGTATTAACCATGATCATAAACAGCATTATGAAATAAAAGGTAAAGTTAATGATAAAATGTGCATGGCACTGTACAGTAAAGTTAATGTAGATATTCAGTTTGTTGCCCCTTCACTGCTCATTGCACTTATCCTTTATCTTTGGTAGTTGACTGAGCAACATCTTTTATTTTTGTGAAGCTATTAAGAGACATTTGGAAAATGTTTCTCTTTTCCCCCTTATCTATCTGACAGTAACTGCAAGCAATATTCTCCTCAACTAGTCTTTGAACTTTTAAAAATCCTGAAGTATCTGGTTTTGTCTTTTTAATATAAGAAAAAAATCCCTCAAATGATAAAATGCCTCTGTCAACTGTTTCATCATGAACATTTTTGGTTGGACCTTGGATTCTGAAACTTTTCTTTCTCTTCTGCCATCTTTGCAGCTAGTGGCTCAATCAAATCCTTATTCAGAATCCTCACTGGAATTTTTTTTTCAGAATTCTTTATGTAAAGTATGCATAATAATAATTTTATGTAAAAATAATTATCTGTAATAAAAAAATTTTAAAGAAACGATATAAAACAAACAAATAAAAAAGAAATGATATGAGACATCAAGGATGTGTCCAATCAGAGAAACAGACTAAGATACAGGATTATAGCCTAATGGTTGTACTAGTACAGATCAAACAGTCAAAAAAAGGTCTCCAACCCATTGGCTAGAAAGAAGTTGGGGACTGTAATGGATAGAGAGCTGAATTCTGAATCAGGAATTCAAATCTTTCCTCTTAACCTTACAGCTCTGTTAACTTGAGCATGAGGCTCAGTTTCCTTATTTGTAAATGACACAAAACACAAAAATAGGAAAGTTAGATTCCAACTAAAACCTCTTCTAGCTCTAAATCTATGGATCTATGATCTGATGGCCTTGACAGAGAAGTTATGAGGAAACAAGATTGAGATAGGAATTGATCCATCTATAGCTATCAATATATCATATATATACATATCAAATGTATAATCTATATTTAATGAATGCACCTTGCCTAATCAATAACGGCCAGCTCTCAGATAGATCCTTGTAATACCACACCATTTTAAGTTTCCTTTCTGGTTGCTGTGCCAGGTACCTTGCTGGCACTCTGCAAGTCATTCAGAAAATGATGCTCCTGGAGTCTTTACAGCAGGATCTCATTTGTACTGAACTGATCTCTTTAGCTTCCCTAAGTTTGAAGCACTTACAACCCTAAGAGGAGACAGGATGAGTCACGCTATTCCCTCTGCAACAGAAACCCTGGCCCATTAAAACTTCATGCTGCCAGTCTGCCAAAAGACAAGCTTCAAAGGACCTGCCTAATGTGTTTATCCACAGGATTCTTTTAAGCCCCAGAAGAGTCTAATTCAAGTTGCTATTGCTGTAGAAATTATCAGGAGGAAAATGATTTCCCTTTGCCAGGAAGATGGAGCTTCTGGCCGGCCTCCCTTGTGGGAGAAAAACTCAGTACTCTGCATTTTAGGCATTTAGGTCTCCCCAAGACAAATTTATTAATTGAATAATGCTAAGCTTCTCTGCTTGGAAAGAAAGAAAATCCAAAGGGATAGGAATTCTTCTTGCCTTTGAATGTTGTTCTGACGCCTGCTCCGTTCTTTACTACAATTTATAAGATTCAAGATCAATTAAAACTCCATAATCAAGACTGAACAGGAGGACAAAACCTAAGCAACAGCCCTGATTCGTCAAACATACTTTTAACTTTCTGAGCATCCCTGTGAATAATTTCCTTAAAACCATCCAGTGTGGTAGTTAGATGACGCAGTAGGTAGAGCACTAACCTTGGAGTCAGGAGGACCTGAGTTCAAATGCAGCCCCAGACACTTGACACTTATGGGCAAGTCCCTTAACCCCAATTTCCTCTCAAAAAAGAAAAGAAAAGAAGAAAAAACACTCTCCAGTCCTTCTTAAACTCTTCTCTATATGGATTTTCCTTTCAGACTGAGCAAAGGTAAATTCAAAGAAGCTAGACTTGAACTCCATACTCCACATTGGAACTCCTCTCAGAGCCAGGGGCATCCCACTCTGGAAAATCTCATCACCCTGCAACCCCCTCCTCCCATAGGTGAATTCCTCCCAAAGTCTCCATTTTGGGAACAGACTAGGTTAGTCATTTTTCATCATCCTCCCGTTTCTGCATCTGACTCTCTGGACTTTGATAATAGACCCCAAGGATGCCTTCCTCTTCTGTCCTCCCAATTTTAGCTCCCTTTTGCTTGTTTTCTTCCCTCATTAGAACAGAATCTCCTTGAGGGAAGAATGTCTTTCCTTTTGCTCTATTTGTGTATCCTTTGCTTGACTGCTTAAAAAGTAAACACCTTATTGCCTTCTTTGCAACACTTCTATCAATTGAATTAATCAAGGAAATTCTTCCTTCTCTAAGACTGATCATTACCCTAATAAACTCATTTGTTCTGGGCTCTTCAGACCCCTCTCTTTAGAAACTAGTGAGGACTTCAGGAGTGATGTTTTAGGACTTTAAGGAAGGACATTATTTCTTGCTCTTATTTACACACAGATAAGACCAAGAACATCAAACCAACTTAGTGTCTCAATTCTTTGTAATATACTTAACTAGAGAGGGAACGTGGAGACAGGGTTTACTGTGCTTCCATTTCTCCAATATTCCTTCATCATTATGATGTGAAAATGGATCTAGCCTCTGGAAACATTGGGAAGGATGGGAATCCCCAAATAATGTCACTGGAAACCACATGACACAGTCAAGGGAACATTGCATGCAAGAGTTGTGGGAACTGAGTTCAGATCCGAAGCAAACCATTTCCTATCTCTCTGCATCTCTACAAAATAGGACAATTAGGCTAGATGGTCTCTTTCAGCTCTGAATCTATGATCCTAAGATAAGACACCTTAGTTTCCTTGCCTGTAGAATAAGATCTATAGGTGAGATGACCCCAAAGGTCATTTCCATTTCGAAATCTATGGCCGTAGGTGAAAATATCAGGAAGGCAGAATACAGTACCAGTAGAAGGAAAAGCTTTCTAATAATTGGAGCAACCTGGATATGGAATGATCTATTTAGATTTCTTGTCACTTCAAAAGATTAAATGGTTATCAGATGTAGAGAGGAATTGTGTCTGGGCAAGAAAAAAATTCCTTCTAATTCTGTTTTTTTTCTTTCACTCAGGTTCATTCATCCCAAATATGTGATCAGTTGCCAAGTCTTGTCATTTCTTTCTCTCTAATTTTTCTCACATATATTCCTTCCTCTACAACCCTAATTCAGGATCTCTCATTTTTTTCTAAACTATGAAATAATCTCTTTTTGAAGGTCATCATTGCTAAAAGTCACAAAGTTAATAAGTGTCTGAGGCTGTACTTGAACTCAGAACTTCCTGACTCAAGGATCATTGATCTATCCAGTGCACCACCTAATTGAACTTGCCTCAAGTCTCTCTATACTCCAAATCATCCTCCACACAGCTAATAAAGTGATTTTCCTAAAGGCAGTCTAATGATATCATTCTTCCCAAATCAATTAGTCCCAATAGCTCTTTATTAGCTCTGAGACCTAATTTAAACTCCTGTTTAAAATATAAAGCCCTTCAGAACCTGTCCCCTTTCTAACATAGTGTCCTACACTCTGTGGTCCATCATACTGGCCTGTTTGCTGTTCTCATACATGATGCATCATCTCCCATCTCCAAGCTTTTGCCATGACTGTGTCCAGACTTGGAATTTTCTCCCCTGCCTCTCAGAATTCCAAGTTCTTTCAAAACTCTGATCCAACCCCTTCCCCTGCTTGAATCCTCTTCTACTCATCTTTTCCCTGGCTACTAGCCTTGAAGCTATATCAAAGTTACTGTGTAAATATTCTCTATGTGCCTATTTATGCCCCTATTATACCTCTGATTAAAATGTAAGCTCTTTGAAGGCAGCACCTATTTTCACTTTTTATCCAGATTTTCCAGAATTTAGCAGGGCACCTGAAGTTTACTAGTAGTAATAATAATATAATAATTAGCATTTATTAGTTCTTTAAGCCCTTCACATGTTACCTCATTTGATCACTACAATATTTGATCCTATAAAGTAGGTGCTCTTAAAATCCCCATTTACAGATATAGAAAATAAAGGTGAGAAGGGTTAAGTGATTAAGAGGGCCATGTTCACACTGGTCAGAGACTAAGGGCAATATTCTAATTCAGGTCCTCCTGAGCTGCAGGACAGCTTTCTATACTAATGTTATCATCTAGCTGCCTATTAAGTACATAATGACTGCTTGTTTAATGAAGGAACTGAAGCTCAGATTAAGTGATTTGCTCATGATCATACAGGTGGAAAATGTGCAAAGTAAAATTCTAGCCTAAGTTTATTCTAACTCCAAGCATTCTTGTTATTCTTTTTTTGACTTCATTTGGGGTTATTCCTTGTTAAAAAATACTGGAGTGATTTACCAATTACTTCTCTAGCTCATTTTGCAGATGAGGAAACTGAGGGAAAAGGGTTAAGTGACTTTCTCAAAATTACAAGACTAGGAAATGTCTGAAGCTACATTTGAACTCAGGTCTTTCCTCTCCAACCACTATCCCCAATTTTGCTTGGGGCAGGAGCTGGCCAGAGACTCTTTGTATTCACAAATAGGGAATAAAAATAAATACCTTTTTGCCAGAGTGCTGGCCTTGTCTAATATTTATTTTTGTCATGAGATGACTATGAAAAATTACCTAAATATACATTTCTATATTATGGAAACGTGGTAAACAGAAAGAAAAGAAACTGATGGTTTGGGCATTTATTTAAGTTGCAGCTGAACTAATGAGAAAATAAAAATGTTATTTCCAATGGAAGTCTCCAGACAACCACATAAATGTTCCATTGTTCTAGTCACTTAGGCTCAGAGTGACCCAAAGTAATGAAAATCATTGTCCGCCCTTATAAGAACTGATGCAAAATGAAGTCAGCAAAACCAGAAAACAATCGACTTAAATGGAATGAACAACTGAAACCAAATTCTGGCCAAGCTTGGCTCCAAAAAAGAAATATGAAAACTCCCCTTCCTTCTTTGTGAGGGGGAACTGCTGGTGTGGAACACTGCATGAAATGACAGGCTTTTTTCAATAGCTTGGTTAGTTTTGTTGAGTTTTTTTCTTTTTATCCTTTATTATAAAGGATTGACCACTGGGAGAAAGAGCAAAAATACACTGGGAAATGCAGGAAATTTGAAAATAAAATATAGCAATATAAATTATTTTTTAAAAAAAGAATGATGTCTATCTATCTTCTAAGGGCAAGGTAAAATTTCATAAAGTTTCCTTTATAGTGTAATGCTGGAGAAACTGAGACAAGACAGAAATTGGTTTTTAATATTTTAATTGTGGAGAATTTAGACTAGCAGAAGCCAGCCCGCTGCATGGGAGTCTTGTCTCAAAGCATTCAGCATCCAGTGATTAATTCAGGAGATTTTTACAGCTGGGGGAAACAAAGGCAGATAAGGGAGGAGGGGCAAGGATACTGCTTGGGGATAAGCCATAATTCCAGGAAAGGATCATAACTTAGTCCTGACAGGATGGGCTCAAGATAAGAAGGTCAGAGGGTAGGATACAGTGAGTCAAGGGACAACACCCAAAGGAGGGGGAATTATCCCAGAAGACATTTGGGATCAGATACCTGGAATCTTATGATTCTATGGTATTTCAGGGCCGCTTTTCTAACTTCATTTCCTCATTCCTAAGGGACAAAGGAGTGGAGTTATAATAATTTTTATTCAGGGAAACTGAGGCATAACAATAGTTATTGTTCTGTCCAATTTTTCCTGACCCCATTTGGGGATTTTCTTGGCAAAGGTGAAGGAGTAGTTTATCATTTCCTTCTCCAGCTCATTTTACAAATGAGGAAACTGAGGCAGAATTAAGTGACTTGCTCAGGATCACACAGCTAGTAAGTGTCTCAAGCCCAATTTGAACTCGGGAAGATAAGTTTTCTTGACTTTAAGTTCAACACCCCATCTACTGAATCACCTAGCTACCCTTCATAGTAATATGAACAATTAAAAAAGCTATTTCTATTCCATTATTACCAAAGAGACAAATCCATTTTTGGAGCCCTTTTGTACCACTCTGTCATCACCACAGAAACTGGAGAAAAACCAGAACTAAGGACTGTTTTATTTTACAATCTTCATTATTTCATGGATATCCATGGCTATAAAATTGATTACTCATTCACCAGCCTACTGTTAATAAGATCTTTTCTGAATATAGCTGGGCTGGATGGTTATTGAGCAACTGATTGTCTGACTATTGCCAGGATTGTGTTTTAACCTTAATAGCTAGGTAGATATGGCCAGAGTTTCTGCTTCCCTCCTAAGAACCTTTAACTCAGGGTCAACTTCTTACTTACTGACATGTTTTCTTTTTCCTTCCTTCCTTCCTTTCTTCCTTCCTCCCTTCCTCCCTCCCTCCCTTCCTTTTCTTTCTTCCTCTTCCTTTCTTTCTTTATTTTTCTTCATGAATTAATTGGGATTCATTAATTGGGCCTTGCCCAGAATCATATAGATAGTGTCAAGTGTCTGACACCAGATTTGAGTTCAGGTCCTGACTCCATAGCCCACACTCTATCTATTGCCAACTAGCTGCCTTCAGCAAATTAAGTCTATTTGTTATTCATGTAAAAGCCCTTCAAATGCTTAACAGTAATTATATTTCTCTACATCCACCAGCACCCACCCCACCAAGTCTTTTCAAGCTGAACATCCTCAGACCCTTCAACTAATCCTTATTTAACAATTATCCAGTCCCCTCATGTCCTATTTGGACACAGTCCATTTTTTTTAAATTTCCTTCTAAAAATGTACCTCCAGGAAACTTTTTTTTTCCATTCACTAATTCAACAAGTACTTAATATTCACATGGAGAGTATTGGGCTATATCTACAAAGATAGACCAGATGCATTCTTACCCTCCAGGGGCTTGTAATGTAATAGGGGAGATGACGTGTGCAAATGTATTTGGATAGATCCTGAGCAGAATTGTGAAGCTGTTAAAGATTAGTAGGAGAGCCTCTAAAACTTAGGAACAATTATCAGTGCAATGGCCAATCACAGCTTGAAAAAATTCATGATGATTCTTGCTTCCCACCTAAACGAAGCTTGGCTCAGCTTGAAGTTAGTAAGATCTTAATATGAATATCCAGAAAAAGCAGAAGGGAATTCAGAAGGAACACAGACAAACAAGAAAATGTCAGCACTGCTGTGTTATGTGAAACACTATGTATGATACATATCTTATTTTTTTAAATAAGCTGTATGAGGGTAGCTAGGTGGTGCAGTAGATAGAGCACCAGCCCTGAAATCAGGTGGTCCTGAGTTCAAATCTGACCTCAGACACTTAACATTCCCTAGCTGTGTGACCCTGGGCAAGTCACTTAACCCCAATTGCCTCAGTAAAAAATAAATAACAAAATAATCTGTATGTAACAGAGGTTCAGTTTCATAGAATTTCCATGCTGTTCTTTGTATATGAAAATGTTGCTGTTTGTTGGTGTTTGGCAAGTTTATAATTTCTTAAAAAGGAAAAATAATTACGGTTTGGCAGAGTGGATATTTAATTCAGTAGGCATGTAAATAAATGCAAAATAAAATTATGGATTCACAGAATGTCAGGCTTGGAAGGGACCTCAAATGGTCCAAGTGGTCATTTAGCCTTTGCTTGGTGACATCTACTGAGGGGAATATGCCATCTCTTGAGGAGACTCATTCCGTGTTGGTTAGGAAGTTTTTCCTTAGGTCAAATCCAAATCTTCATCTTTGTGACTTCACAGGCAGATCTTCCCAAAGGCATCAGTCTCACCCTTTCCTTCAGTCATCAGAGAATAGCGAAAAGTCAAGATGACTAGGGATGGCCCAATAGACCAGATTCTTCCAGTCCACTTTGGTTATTCCTACTTCTGCCCTCTGATTCCAAGAAAAACAAGACTAACCCCTCTCTCCGGTTACAGTCGTTCTGATGTTTAAAAATGGCTATCATGTGCTTCCCAATTCATGGCTTAGCAATTCAATATAATGCTTTAATTACCTTTCTGCACACTCAAGTCATAGTATAATGTCCTGACAATGAGAGCTATTCAAAAATGGAGTGAACAGTTTCTGTAGGGGGTGAGACAGCCACTATCGGTGGTCTCCCACCAAAGATTAGGCAGCTGCTTATTAAAGACATGGTGTTTATTGTTTGTCCTTCATTCTCAAAAAGGACTATGACCAGGGAGATGCTGCCATGATGTGCAAGCGAATTGGACTGAAGTGAGGGAGGGCTGTGCAAAGTCACCTGCCCTTCTTTCCCCTCCAGAGCCATCTAGGTCCAGTGACCCGATACAGACCAGGAGGCTAATAACCTCAGCAGGAGAGAAGCAAGAGAGGTTAATATAATACTTATGTTTTAATAATAACAATAATGATTTCATAATTTAATAATAAAATATAATAGTAAGATTATTTCTATATTAATGATTAGCTATTAATTGATCTCACATACACATCTGATCAGATGGCTCTCCAAAATTGGAGCAGATTGGACCCAGTGACATTTTAGGTCCCGTCCAACTCAGAGATTCTGTGAATTGAACCTTTCTGGTGTATTTAACTGTCTAACCACATACAGGATATGGACAAGAAAAGCCCAGCACAAGACAAGTTAATTTTAACACCCAAGTATGTATTTATGACCTGGGTCTAGAGAAAGAGGTACCAGCTCCCCTGGGACTCTGAGACAGCCAGCTGCTCCTGCCAGAATGAAGGAGGAAAAAGAAGAAATAGTTGGTGGGAAGAAAGAAACTCAAGAACACCATCAATTATGGGAGCTAGAGGCTGGCTCCCAAGTAAAAGATGGCCATCATCCCCTTCCCTCATGTTTGGCTGCATCCCCACCAAATCTGCCTAGATTGCAAATTGCCTTTGAATATTATTTTTCCCTATTCATTTACTTGCTGTAGTAAAATATTAGGAGGGGAAAAAATTACCTGGAGGAGTGAATGCCAGCTGAGTTGATCTCCAAGGTCCCTCTTGGTCCTAAATCCCCTGAATTAGCTTATTGAGCAATATCCAGTTGACTTTTGTTTTACCACTGGCCTCCAGTGATTTTGGAGGAGACAGGGAGGCTGCAGACCTTGCATAGCCCTACCTCACTTAAATCCAATTCACTCAAAAGTCAAGACATCAGTCATTGTCATGGTCCAGGGTCATGACACTGATCCTTTTTGAGAATCAGGGATAAACAACAATTTAGAATATTGTCCACAATCTCCTACTCCCTGCACATGACCATGAAAATTTCCTAGAGATAAGAGACAGTGGGAGGCAGGACCTGTCTTTGTCTAGATCATGTTGCAATAATATTCATACAGAGAGATACAGAAATACACTGATTCATGGAATGGGAAAAATCTGAAAAATCAGAAAAGCCGATGATGCAAGGAGCAATGCAAAAACACAAGTTAAACATAAATGAGCTACAGCAAGTTACCAGTAGTAGCTTTCACATCAAACCCTAACTTGTCTGGGCCAATGGGTCTTTGCTCTCAAACACTCAAATGCCTAAGTCTAGAGAGTACCAATACCATTTATACCTTAGCAGCAGAGAAGCAAAAGAGGTTAACACTTATATTTTAATAATAACAATGATTTCACAATTTGATAATAAAATATAATAGCAAGATTATTTCAATATTAACAACTAGTTATCAATTGATCTCACATACAAAGACAGTTGGGAATTCCAATTTTAGATTTATTAAATAATGCAAGATGGCATATTTAAAATATTGAATAATAATTGAGATTATTGCAATTAGGAAACTGAATCATAGCATCATAGATTTCAGAATTAGAAAGAAACTTACAGGCTATTAAGTTTAATTTTCCAGTTGAGGAAACTGAGGCACAGAATTAGTAAATAAGAATAGTGCCAGGCCCTATGCTATGTACTAGAGGTGCAAAGAAAGTAAAAAAGGCAGTCTTTGACTTTACCAATCCCCCAATCTAAGAGAAGCTCAGTGTTACACAACTGGTAAGTGTCTTGACACCAGGTCCAATGCCCTATCTACTACTCTATCCATTTCTGTTTCATTATTATTATGTGCAGTTTTTTTGAAAGTATATAATAAATGCAAAGTGGGAATTTTCAAATTGTTCTTCTCATCTATGAGAAGCCAATTATTTATAATAACTAAGTGTTAAATTCATTTGCTTCTGTGTTACTAGTATGGTATAAGTAGTATTGGTAACATATTCTATAATATTATTACTATATTTTATTATTATTCTAGTTTTGAAATGTATTATTCCATGATTCATAATTACCTATACAGTGTTCTTTTCTGTTCTCTATATAGGGAAAAATGGTCATATTGAGGCCAATTATTCATAATAACTAAGTGTTAAATTCATTTGCTTCTGGGTTACTGGTATGGTATAAGTAGTATGGGTAACATTCTATAATATTATTATTATATTTTATTATTCTAGTTTTGAAATCTATGATTCATAGTTCCCTATACAGTGTTCTTTTCTGTTTTCTATATAGAAATAAATGGTCATATTTTTAAACATTTTTATTAAATTCACAATTACAATTTTTAAAAAATTGGTCCTTGTCTATAGTGCTCTGGGATCTCCTCACCATGGGATTGTGTACCAGTGTCTCTTCCAATCAGGCCTTATGCCCCACCATGACTTTCCAACTGAATTAGTCACAAAAGATTAGCTTGAGGGAATATTTTGCCTTTCTTGCAGTAGGCACCAAAATTGGCAATTATTGCTCTGTTTATCTGGAGGAAGCAGAATAACACAGATCATTAAAAACATGTGATTAGAAAAGAAAGTGAAAAGGTCATAGAGAGAATAAGAGATAACAAAGTGATAGCTGAATGTTGTGCTGACATCCACAAAATGTAACTCTGGGCAGCACAGAAAAACCTTTTCTGAAAGATTTGTAGAAGGACTTAGATAAAAAAAATGGTTCCAATTAGGACATGGAAGGGGTTGCAATCTACACTAGTGGAAGGAGTGCCCACATTGAGAGCACGGCAGGTCCATAGGAATATTGAAGAAATGTGATACAAGATAGTAAATAAAAAGGATAAAGGAGGAATCTTGACAGTGCTATGGGCAGCAAGGTGGGTGGTAAATAAAAACCTGGAGTCAATAAGACTCATTTTTGTGAATTCAAATCTGGCTTAAATTTATTAGCTGTGTGACCCTGGACAAGAAACTTCACTCTGTCTGCTTCAGTTTCCTCATCTGTCAAATGAGCTGGAGAAAGAAATGACAAATCACTCCAATATCTTTGCTAAGAAAAGCCCAAATGGAGTGATGGAAACTCAGACATGAGCAAAAAACTTTGGACATGAAGTCCAAAGACCTAATGTGACCTGCTCATCACAAAATCTAAGTGGTAACACCAAGACAGAACCCACAATTCCTTATAGCTCTCCTAAAATTACTTAGAAGGCCTTTGAAAAATCTTGTAGTATTTCTCCTCCAGTATAAGTGGCTAGGTGACGCCATAATTCATAGAGCACTGGGCCTGGAGTCAGAAAGATTCATCTTCCTAAATCCAAATCTGGCCTCAGACATCACTAGCCCTGTGAGCCTGAGCAAGTCACAGAGGTTTGCCTCAGTTTCCTCACCTGTAAAATGAGCCAGAGAAGGAAATACAAATTCCAGTATCTTTGCCAAGAAAACACAAAAGTAGTCATGAAGTTGGACACAATTAAGAACAACTGAAGAAGAGCAATAGGTCCTTAAAAGAAGCTAAAATAAAGTACCAAAGAATTTGTGGCTCTGCCTAAGGTTTTTTCTTTTCTTTTCTTTATTTTTTAAAAAGCAGAGTGATTGACTTCCGGGGATGAAGCCAAAATGGAGGACAGCATACAGGACTCTCTGTAACCCCTTCTAACCTTCTCTCAAACCAACAGCAGATGAAGCCTCTAAACTGGTTTTGGAGTCAAAGAACCCACAATATCTGCAGTACAACTCATTTCTAGAAGAAGATACCCTAGAAGAACTTCGGAACAGATCTGTTTCAATCGGGCAGAGGGACAATCTGCCGAGCCCATACCACAGCACAGGGAGACCAGGGTAAGGAAACTGGGGCTGGGACTCAGAGCATTGTAGTTTCTAAGCACCTGGGAAGCTTCTGTGAACCTCTTAGGCTACTCTGCTTTGGTTGCAAGCAGATGGTTTGGCAGATTGGCCTTTTGTAAAAGGTAAATTGTAAACCACTGAGCCTGGAAGAAGTCCAGAAATCAATCAGTAGAATTGTCCCAGGGCAAACTAAAGCAGGTGTCTTTGCATTGGATAGCTCTCAAGCCTTAAAAAAAATGAATTAAAAAAACAAAAAGAACTCTCACTATAGACAGATTTTATGGAAAGAGAGAACAGACCTCAAATCCTGAGGTCCCTAAAGGTAAAGCAACTCCAGAAAAAGCCCCAAAGAGAGACATAAGCTGGACCCCATGTCACAAGGCTTTCTTCAAAGATTGCATAAAGGATCTTAAAAGAGAGTTAGAAGAAATATGGGGAAAGGAAATGAGATCATTGCAAAAAAAAGAATGGAAAAAATGGAAAAAGAATGCAATGAACAAAAAAATTTAATTGGCCAATTACAAAAGGAGATAAAAACAAATGGAAGTGAATGACTCAATGAGACTTCAAGAATCACAAAAAAACAAAAAAAAATGAAAAAATAGAAAAAAATAGGAAATATCTCCTAGAATAAACAACTCACCTGGAAAATAAATCTAGGAGAGACAATCTAATGATTATTAGGCTTCCTGAAAGCCATGATGAAAAAAAGAACCTAGACACCATCTTACAGGAAATCACAAAAGAAAACTGCCCTGATACTTTAGAATCAGAAGGTAAAATAGCCGTCAAAAGAATCTACCAATCACCTCCTGAAAGAGACCCCAAAATTAAATCTCCAAGGAATATTGTGGCTAAATTTAAGAGCTATTGTACCAAAGAAAAGATATTGCAAGCAGCCAGAAACAATTTAAATACTGAGGAGCCACAATTAGTATTACCCAGGACCTAGCAGCTTCCACCTTAAAGGATCAAAGGGCCTAAAATTTGATACTCCAAAAAGCAAAGGAACTGGGTTTACAGCCAATAATAAGCTATTCAGCTAAAATGAGCATTATCTTTCAGGGAAGAAGATGGATATTCAATGATATAAATGAATCTTACATATTCCTAATGAAAAGACCAGAACTGAACAAAAAAGCAGAGTGATTTATTTTAGGCCTAAGGCACATGCTGCTTCCCATAATGTACCTAAAATTATCCCAATCAGATAAATTATTATCCTTTCCTTACTAGAAATATTAGAGTTTGAAAAATAAACTTTGAAAAGTATAAAAATCACAATAGTACCACTATTAGCAATCCTGTGGGCTGACCATGTAGGATGAATCCATAGAAATATATCTAAGCTGATTGTGATGAATTTTTAGGATGTATCAGAGATCCTGTAGATTTCAGCAGTGAAACATACACACACACACACACACACACACACACACACACACGTGTTATTTAACATTCCATGGAAAATCTCACAGAATTTCAGAATCCCAGAGTATGCAGTTTTATTTACCTTAACTTATCCATAGTTCCTCTATACAACTTTCTTTCAAAAGATCATCCAAATTTAGTCTTCCTGCTTAGATTATCTTTCATTTATCCTGTATATAATTTATATGGACATTGTTATTTACATGTTAATTCCTCTTTTAAAATGGAAGCTCCTTGAGGGCAAGGCTTGCTTTTGCTTTTCTTTTAATTCCTAGCACTTAGTACAGTGTACAGTGTCTAGTACTTAACAATTGTTTGTTGCTGGACTTCTGATGAGAGGGAGACTTTTATTCTCTGAGATTGCCCATTTTCCCTTTTGGATGATTCCAATTATTGGAAAATTTTCCTCATATCAAGTCAAAAACTGCTTTTCTACTCTATCTTTAACAAGAAATTAGTTATTTATTGCTTGCTTTCTCAATGGGTAGGAGAAGGGCTAGAAGAAGGGAGAGAATTGGGAACTCAAAAAAATTTAAATAAATGTTGAAATAAAGTATAATAATTATTTTTTAACATATTAGCTACTAAAATAGTCTGGTGCTGTAGTTCTTAGACTGGAATCTATAAACTTTTAAAACAGATATACAAATGTGTGTATATATATATACACATAATGATAGCTATATTTCAATATTATTGGTTTTCTTTGTAATTTTACAGATTTTAGAGTCAGCTAGGTGGCAAAGTAGGCAGAGCACTGGACCTAAATTCTGTTTCTGTTGTTGTTATTTAGTCATTTTCAGTCATGTCCAACTCTTCTTTGTTTTGTTTTGTGCTTTTTTTTTTTTTTTTTTTGCTGAGGCAATTGGGGTTAAGTGACTTGCCCAGGGTCACACAGCTAGGAAATGTTAAGTGTCTGAGGCCAGATTTGAACTCAGGTCCTCTTGACTTCAGGGCTGGTGGTCTATCCACTGCACCACCTAGCTGCCCCCAATGTCCAACTCTTCTTGATCTCTTTTTTGAGGTTTTCTCAGCTAAGAGTTTGCCAAGTTCTTCTCCAGCTCATTTTACAGATGAGGAAACTGAGGCAAAAAGGCTGAGGTAACTTACCCAGGATCATACAACTAGTCGGTTCTGACACCAAGCCCAGCATTCTATCTGCTTCACCACCTAGCTGCTGCAAAGTCAGAAAGACCAGAATTCAAATTTGATCTGTCTACTAGGGTTTTGTGAGGATCAAAATGTGGTGATAATTGTAAGGCATTTAGCATAGAGCCTGGCACATAGTAGGCATTCAATACATGCTAGCTACTATAATCATTATCATTTGTTTTAGCAATTTAAAAATATTATTCTGAAAAGTGGTCCATCTGGGTCAGAGTAAGGGGGGGGGCCCAAGTCACAGATAAGATTAAGAACTCCTGGTGAAATAGAAAAGTAAACTGCCTTTCTGCCCAAGAAATAATGGGATCTTTTTTTTTTTGGAGGAGTACCAGCCCTATGATTTCACAGGTATAGGGAGCCTCCTTTAAGGAAACACCCTTGTTGGTGAAGGCTGCCAATTATCTGATGGACTGATGGGTTAAGTCACTTAGATCACCCTGCTTTGGCAAGGCTTACCTATGTCTTCCAAGCTAAACCAGGACTCTATCAACTGCTCTATGCTGAGAAAACTGAGAACAAATAAGCAAATGATGTGACATTGCTATTCTTCAAATACAAATTCTTCTCAGGTAATGCTATTCATTTTTTCCCTTCCTTCTCACACTAAAGAAAAGAAATGTCATGGAGCTTAACTTCCAAGATACCAATCAATCAGCCAACTAACTAAATTTAGAGTATCCACTATGTGCCGAGCACTCTGTGCTTTAAAACCTTCCAGGTGGGTTTCAAAGACAAAAATAAAACAGCCCCTGTCCTCAAATAGCTTACATTCTAACAAGAAAAGCAATGTGGTGCAATGGTCTGAGGATCCCAGGGACTGAATTCTGACATTATCTACATATAAAATCAATCACAAGAGCCCTCTGGGTCTCATTTGAGAGAAGGAAAAAGGGAAGAGGGAGAGAAAGAGACAGAGGGGGAGAGAAAGAGAAAGAGACAGGCAAAAAGAGACAGAGGCACGGAGACACACAGAGAGAGACAGAGAGACAAAGAAACAGAGAATTAGAGAGAGAGAGAGAGAGAAGAGGGGAAAGGAGAAAGATAAAGCCTAATTTATTTTGTAGCTCTGATAATCCCAGAGCCTAAATTAAACTGTACAGCCCACAAGTCTGAGGAAGAGGCTTTAGCTGGTAAAATAGATAGGAAAAGCAATGGCATGAGGGGAACACAAAAAACAATGTCAATAACCAAAAGGAGAAGGCCATAATATGAAAAAGCAGTTTGTGGACACTAGAGGTCTTCTAAATCAAGAAAAATTAAATAATTTGCATCCCACATCTTCCTCCCCACCTCAAATAAATCCAAGAAATTCAATCAATCCTTAACCCTTCCCTCTGCCTTGGACCCTCTAAGCTCACCCTTGCCCCTAGCTCCACATACTTCCCATTGTTAATCCAGGTCACTCAAGGCCCAGCAAGTTTAAAACTATATTCAGCTAGCTAGCTCTAAGCTATGTACAATTGAAAATAAACTAGCAAAAGGTTCTTCTTCCCTGTTGGCTAAGTCATGGACGGGGAAGAAGAAAAAGGAATTTAAGTCTCTAAGCTGTTCCTAGGCAACTCGTATATGGCAACCACAGAAACTAGTAGGTGTTTATTATTGATGGATCAAAAACAGGTTTTACCTGGAAGCAGAAGGAAGTATAGAGTAAAGGGATGCAAAAAAACCTCAAACAAAACAAAACAAAACAAAACAAACAAAAAAAACATGCACCTGTATATGTGTATATAGATATCTCTGTATTTATGTTTGTGTATGTATATACATATATATATACATGCATATATATATAAAACACTATGCATGTACATATGAAAAACCCTATGTCAAATGCATCATAACTGGGACAGTCACAAGACCAGGAGGCCCCTGCTCCCTATCCCTTTCCTCTCGGTGACGGCTCTCTGCTCCAGCCCCAAAGGAGCCTGGATTCTCTTGAGAGGAGTTAAGGCTGTAACTCTCCCTTTTCTACCTTCTCCCTCTAGGGAAAAATTCCTTACAGCTTAGGTTTGGTTCTTTTCTAAGATCTCCCTAAAGGAGAAGTAGAAAAGTATTCAATGTAGTAAATGAGTTAGAACAGCTGTGATAGATCAGATACCAAGAAGACCCAAGTTCGAACACTGGTCTGATCCTGCCCAAGTTACTCACAGTCTTGTAAAATGGGGATATTGAAAGCACTTACTGACAGAATTGTTGTGAGCATCAAAGGAGCATACGTAAAATAATTTATAAACCTTAACTATATATAGATGTAAATATGCATGTGTGTGTGATGTATTTGTTACTTATTCTTTCCTCTAAATAAAAAAAAAATGCTTAAATACATACAAGTCAGAAAGACTTAATGCAGGACATACTGATTTATAACTACCATTCTCCCAGGATGTTGAGATTTAAAAACTATCACTATATGAAACATTGTGTGATGCTGCTAAATTGATATTTCACCTCAGCTCTGCACTGTCCAAACATTCCTCCAGAGCCCCTGTCCTGTTAGTGGTACCTTAAAGACTGAAGCGTCACAACTCCATATAGGGTCATGTAAATGAATATGGGAAGCGTGAAATTATAATTTATTATCAGTAAACATTTGATTTATAACAAAAATTTTTCAGGCAAAAAAAGGCCATGAGTGGAAAAAGTTTAATCAATCAATTAATATTTATTAATCACCTACAATGCGCCAAGTGTTCTAAATCTCTCAAACCTACAAAATTACAGAATTGGGAAAAGAAGCCCAAAGGGTAGCCCCAGGATGGAAGACCCAGCATCAATTTGTACAGTTGATCAAGCAGGGGCCGCATAGGAGCAATTGCCATGCTGTGGGAGTGGGAGAAAGGGTACATAAAAGATACTGAGCAAAGCCATTCTCCCCTTCCCCATTCTCTTGCACTGGTCTTATAACACATTAGTTCCCTTTCTGAGCTCTGTAGTACAGCCAAGCTGCCATTTTGCTGTTGTTAGGTGAGATATTGTCTCCATGCCTTTGTGTGAAGACTATTCTCCACCCCTGGAACGCCTTCCCTGCTTATCTATCTCCTTTTAAAATTCTAAGCTTGATTCAAACTTCACATCCACAGGCTTTTCATGATCCCCTTTTGCTCCCCCAAGTTGGTCAAAATCATCTTGTAATTCATATTCGATTTGTCAAGTACTTTAATATAATTAACATATATTAGATTTCCTGTCATCTAGGGGAGGGGGTGGGGGGAAGGAGGGAAAAATTTGTAACAGAAAGCTTTGTAAGGGTCAGTGTTGAAAAATCACTCATGCATATGTTTTGCAAATAAGAAGCTTTAATAAAAAAATCATCTTGTAATTGTTGGCTTATATTTTGTGTTTATATATATATGTGTATATATATACACAAGTGTGTATGTTTGGACTTATATTTTGTATACATATATATGTGTGTGTGTGTATATATATATGTATACATATAAAACACACATGCACATGTATACACATGAGTATATACACTGCACAGTACGCTCACATACACGTGTGCATGTCAATGTGCACATGTGGTGCAGCATGTACATGTGTTACATGTGTGTACAGCCATGTATGTGTGCGTGCAATACACCTGTGTGTGTGTGTGTGTGTGTGTGTGTGTGTGTGTGTGTGTGTGTGTAGGATCATATGTAGGATCACAGAATCAGAGGTTTAGGGCTGGAAGGAACCTTAGAAGTTTTCAAGTCTATCCTCTTTATTTTACAGATGAATAAACTGATGCTGTAAGGGTGAAATGACTAGCTGGACTCTGAGTCCGCTTGGACTCCTCATATTCTTGGAGTGTGAGATGTGAAGGCAAATTCTGCCTTCATAATACCCTCATAATAATACCTTACCTTATAATACATAAAACATTCTGCAAACCTTAAAGTAGTATAGAAATCCTGGCTGGAATTAAATGCTGAGTGGGATTCAAATCCAGACACCAAAAATTCCACCCAATCTGCCATCCCCCTCCTTTTGCATCTTGCCTCTCCCCATCTTGTCATTGGACCCAGATGACTCTGGAGGAGAAACTGAGGCAGATGACTTTGCGCAGCCCTCCCTCACTTCCGTCCAATTCATGGTATCACCTCCTGGACGTCACGGTCTTCTGCAAGAACGAGGGAAGAGCAATCTCTCCCAACAGAACCGAGCTTCTTGAGGGAAGAAGATTCTAGTTTTTCCCTTGGGTCTCTGGCCATCTAACACAGTTCCTGGCCCGTGATAGGCTGCGTGAAGGAATAGCACAAATAATTCCTAGAGGAGCACGCGTGGTTAAGATGGGAAGGTTTAGGATTGGGGGTTTTCCCCTGAAGCTGATGGAAATCATTTTTATCTTATCTGCAAAGCTGGCTTAGCTCACAACCTGGAAGAGATGGGAGAGGTTACAATAAGCCTTGCTCTTATGATAACCAATCCACCTGCCAGGTGTGCTCCCAGTAACGCCCCCCCCAGTGGAAGCAGTAGCTCTTCTGACTTCACAGGGAGCCTTTATTTCCATAATAATAAGATGCAGAACCAAAGCCACCATCATTGCAAGAACGAGAAAGCGGACAAGGAGGCTCAGGGATGCCCTCACGGAGCCAGAGGCAAGACAGCCACCCAAGTGTGTGACTCCCAGGCCACTGAGCCGACTTCCCCTCGGGTCCAGAGATCTGCATTTATTATTCAGAGCCAGGAAGCCAGCTACCTCTGGAAGGTTTTAGTAGAGTGTATGGCATAAACCAGCTGATAACTTATTATCATCCTGGGCAATTCATGGTTATTTTTAAACTCTGGGATTTTGTGGTTTGTTTTCTTTTACCAGCCCTTCTTCCCAATTAGTGGATTCAGAAGATGATAATGCAATGTACCATGCTGCAGAATCACAGGGTGAGATCATCCAGCCCAAGGATGTACAACATGCCCTGTCCACAGGTCACATGCACAATACCTCCCAGCATGGCCAAACCTCTTTGAAATATAGTTCTTTTCTGATTTTAATGGGTTGGTGTAGTGACAAAAAA
>JAJPUD010000277.1:604928-628370 GCA_023553655.1 Myrmecobius fasciatus
AGAGAGAGAGAGAGATTATTTTATCCCATCTTGTTATCAGATCCTTCTTAACCAAGATTTCATTTCTAAATATAAGTTGCCAGGGAAGCAAATTCTATTGTCTTTGTATTTCTAATTAGGAGGAATTGTGACTACTTCACTGTGCATACTCCCTCCATTTATGCAAATGTTACTCCTCACCTCTTGGAGATTTGATGAGGCAGGATGGTGGGCACTGCTCAGAATTCCCCCAAATTTCTTAGGCTTTTGAATTTGTAAGAACTCCCATTCATGAAGAAGCCATTATGGCCAAAATGCAAAGATGTCATGGAGAGAAAAAGAAAAGAAGAGGAGAACGATATCAAATTTCTTTTCTCCCACGCTTTTTCTATCAAATGGAAAGGAAATATAGGGTTTAGGAGGGAGGAAGGGAGGACCAAAAGCTGCTCCTCCAACAGAAAGTAGGGGAAGCAAGCAGAATTGATATCCCAACTCCAATTCATTCTTCACTCAGCTATCATATTAACCTTTCCAAAGTACCCTATCCTTCATACCCTACCCTTCTATTCAATTAAGTACAGTGGCTTCTTATTACCTCCAGCATCATACATAAAATCCTCTGGCATTCAAAACTCTAAATAGCCTCACCTTGTTTGTCTCCTTATTCCCCTCCACTATTCTGAGATACCAGATGCTGGTATCCTGGTTGTTCTGTTTAATCTGAACATTTTCACTAGCTTTTCCCCAAGGCTGAAATTCCTGCCTCCTCACTTATGCATGTTCAAATCTCAACTAAAATCCCACCTTCTGCAAGAAACCTCAATCTTCCATAATCTCAGTTCCTTCCCTCTGAGAGTATTCCCAATTTCTTCATATATATTTTGTATACCAATGTTTATTCTTATTCTGCCTATAGACTGTGAGTTTCTTTTTTTTGTTTTGTTTTTTTTTCCCTGAGGCAATTGGGGTTAAGTGACTTGCCCAGGGTCACACAGCTAGGGAATGTTAAGTGTCTGAGACCAGATTTGAACCCAGGTCCTCCTGACTTCAGGGCTAATGCTCTCTCCACTGCGCCACCTAGCTGCCCCTAGACTGTGAGTTTCTTAAGAGCTGGGACTGTATTTTGTACCTTCAGAGCTTAGCAGAGTATCTGGCACATAATAGTCACTTAATCACTGCTAGTTAACTAATTGATTATGCCGTTTAAAATTTCTATTTAAGTGAATGTCTCTTTATAATTATTTTGGTCCAAGCCTATAAATTCTTAGTTTGAGGTGGAAGAAGGAGGGATTAATAAAAAGGGAGAGGAAATTTCTTCAGCTCAGCTGAAGAAGGGAGTGGGATCCTGATTAGAGAAAGAATTTTTATAGTTTTAGTTGTCTTTGAGTTTATGTATATTCTAGACTATTGTAAGAACCTGGAGAAAGGCTTAACAAAGAATTGAGCTGATAATGCTTCGAGAAAGAAATTAGTGTATATGTATGTGAGTTCAAGTTAAAGTAAGCTCCATGCAGCAAAGTCAAAGCCCTACTTGGCTATGGAGATAACAATTCCCTCTTCCCTTATCCCAACATCTTCTCATGTCCATCTGGGTTGGTCTGAATTTCCTACTCTGATCTAAGAGTTAAAGATTTACATTAAAGAAGGGATACTTAGTAAGGGAAGTTTGACAGTTATTAAGTGGAACAAAAGGACATACATGAGTTATGTATAATATCAACCAATCCCCCCAAGACCCCCCAAGTATCAACTCTGGGATACACAGCAACACACTTTGGTAATCAGGAAATATCTAGCACCACACTGTGGTATATAGAGTGTTTGGAAAGACTAACATCTCTGGTATGAGGGCATATCAAGCCCTTGTTCAGAGCTGCTTCCCATCTCTGGTGTCCACTTATGTCCAACTCTCACTTGTGTATCAAAGAAGCTGTAGCACACACAGTGGTCACAGCCCAGTGAATCACACTGACCAATAGACCAACCTGGCTGAGTGTAACCCATCAATAAGTGAAGGATGTCAAGACTTCCCTTGATGGAATGGGAAGATGAAAGCAGTTTTCCCAACAGCCATGAAAGCACTATGGAGTGCTTAAAATCTGTTCAGCCTAAAGCATCAAGGTCATCCACTGCATCCCAGGCCATTCCCAGTCTGACTTTTACCTTTCCACTAGACTTTGATGACTCAAGAAGAGAGAGAGACTGATAATGTTATGTACCTCTTTCACTTAAATCCAATTCATATGCAAGTCAACACCTCACCCCATGAAGTGATTGGTTCTCTTTGAAATATAGGACAAACAACTACCATTATGCAGCTAAATGATCCATATTCTCTAGTATATTACAATTTCTCTTACAGGGCAAAAATTTCTCCAAACAGTATATTATATATATATGTAATTTTATAAATATTATATATATTATATATTATACAATTATATAATATATTACAAATATAATTATATAAATCATATATATAAAATTATATATAATATATATTAAAGAAATGCCATGATAGACCCTTGATATATGTTTACAAAAGTGGATATTATCTTCTTACCAGATACAAGGTATTCTCCAAGATCTGTTCTTCCTTTCCTTTTAATTTCTACTTCCTGGAAAGGGCCCCACATGTGCAAGAATGTTTGTGGCAGCCCTTTTTGTAGTGGCTAGAAACTGGAAACTGAATGGATGCCCATCAATTGGAGAGTGGCTGAATAAATTATGGTATATGAATGTTATGGAATATTATTGCTCTGTAAGAAACGACCAGCAGGATGATTTCAGAGAGGCCTGGAGAGACTTGCATGAACTGATGCTGAGTGAAATGAACAGAACCAGGAGATCACTGTACATGGCAACAATAAGATTATATGATGATCAATTTTGAAGGACATGGTTCTCTCCAACAACAAGATGTTTCAAACCAGTTCCAGCTGTTCAGTGAGGAACAAAGCCATATACATCCAGGGAGAGGCCTGTGGGATCTGAATCTGGACCACAACATAGCATTTTCACACTCTCTATTGATGTTTGCTTGCATTATGTTTTCCTTCTCAGGTTTTTTTTTTCCTTTCCTGTACAGCAAGATAACTGTATAAATATATATATACACATATTCAATCTGTAAAATATTTTAACATAATTAACATGTATTAGACTTCCTGCTATCTAGGGAAGGAGGTGGGGGGTAAGAGGGAAAAATTTGTAACAGAAAGCTTTGCAAGGGTCAATGTTGAAAAATTACCCATGCATATGTTTTGCAAATAAAAAGCTTTAACAAAAAAAATAATAATAATTTCTACTTCCTGGTGTCATAGCCAAGTGGAGTAACAATACACTATCATGGCAGCAGTATGATACAATAAAAAGGCCACAAATTATGGAGCCAGAAGAGATCAAGTTCCTCCTCTGACACTTGCTACCTGTGTGACTTCGGGCACACTACATATCTCCCTACCCGCAGTTTCTTTATCTGAAAAATGAGGGGATTATGAAGGATGCAGAAATCCCTTGCAATTCCAAATCTATGATTCCAAATTCCTAGGCATTCATACTAAGTTTTTAAAATCTTCCTAGACCAAAGATTATACTAAGCTTATTGTCAAGCTACCCCATCATTTCTTCCTGTAAATCTGCCACAAAATATCCAACAAATACACTAATGAATTTCCTTTGGTTCCTTTGCGATGACAATAATAAGATAGTCACTGAAATGGATGGGATCCAAGAATGGCATCAAAAGATCCTTCATGGACAACATACACATGAACTCAACTAACAATATGTTGACAAAGAAGGTAACAAATGGCTGAATCACTTGGATTTGTTATAGAAACAGAGGGAGTTGCTAAAAAACAAAGAAACAATGATCTGATCATTCCCCCTAGAAAATGCAGAAAGTTTCAGGGTCCAGATTTATAGATTGATGCATATTCTATAAGAAAAGGGTAGAAACTCTGAAAAACGCTATGTGAGAAAAATTTGACATCTAAAGAAAATATGAAAAGAGATATGCAGAAGTTGCAGGATACAGAATAAATCCACATAAATCATCAGCATTTTTATACATCACCAACAAAATGCAACAGCAAGAGATACAAAGAGAAATTCCATTTAAAATAACTTTCGATAGTATAAAATATTTGGGAATATATCTGCCAAGGGAAACTCAGGATCTATATGAGCAAAACTACAACACACTCTCCACACAAATAAAGTCAGATCTAAACAATTGGAAAAATATCAAGTGCTCTTGGATAGGTCGAGCGAATATAATAAAGATGGCAATACTACCTAAACTAATCTATTTATTTAGTGCTATACCAATCAAACTCCCAAGAAATTATTTAACTGGCCTAGAAAAAATAACAACAAAAGTCATCTAGAAAAACAAAAGGTCAAGAATTTCAAGGGAATTAATGAAAAAAAATGTAAATGAGGGTGGCCTAGCTGTACCAGATCTAAAACTATATTATAAAGAGTGGTCATCAAAACCATTTGGTACTGGCTAAGAAATACAGTAGTGGATCAGTGGAATAGGTTAGGTTCACAGGACAAAATACTCAATGACAATAGTAATCTAATGTTTGATAAACCCGAAGACACCAGTTTTGGGGATAAAAACTCACTATTTGACAAAAACTGCTGGGAAAATTGGAAACTAGTATGGAAGAAACTAGGCATTGACCCATATCTAATACCATATACCAAGATAAAGTCAAAATGGATTCATGATCTAGACATAAAGAATGATATTATAAACAAATTATAACAAGGTAGGATGGTTTACCTCTCAGACCTGTGGAGGGGGAAGGAATTTGTGACCAAAGAAGAGCTAGAGATCATCATTAATCACAAAATAGATAAGTTTGACTATATCAAGTTAAAAAGTTTTTGTACAAACAAAATAAATGCAGACAAGATTAGAAGGGTAGCAGTAAACTGGGAAAATATTTTTACATTCAAAGGTTCTGATAAAGGCCTCACTTCTAAAATATATAGAGAATTGACTCAAATATATAAGAATTCAAGCCATTCTCTGATTGATAAATGGTCAAAAGATATGAACAATTTTCAGATGAAGAAATTGATACTATTTTTAGTCATATGAAAAGGTGCTCCAAATCACTATTGATCAGAGAAATGCAAATTAAGACAACTCTGAGGTACCACTACACACCTGTCAGATTGGCTAAGATGACAGGAAAAGATAATGATGAATGTTGGAGGGGATGTGGGAAAACTGGGACACTGATACATTGTTGGTGGAACTGTGAACGGATCCAACTATTCTGGAGAGCAATCTGGAACTATACTCAAAAAGTTATCAAACTGTGCCTACCATTTGACTCAGCAGTGTTTCTATTGGGCCTATATCCTAAAGAGATTTTAAAGGAAGGAAAGGGACCCACATGTGCAAAAATGTTTGTGGCAGCTCTTTTTGTAGTGGCAATTAACTGGAAACTGAATGGATGCCCATCAATTGGAGAATGGCTGGATAAATTATGGTATATGAATATTATGGAATATTATTGTTCTATAAGAAATGACCAGCAGGACGATTTCAGAGAGGCCTGGAGAGACTTGCATGAACTGATGCTGAGTGAAATCAGCAGAACCAGGAGAACATCATACACAGCAACAAGATTATACGATAATCAATTCTGATGGACATGGTTCTCTTCAGCAATGATGTGATTCAAACCAGTTCCTATTGTTCAGCGATGAAGATAGGCATATACATCCAGAGAGAGGCCTGAGGGAACTGAATGTGAATCACAACACAGCATTTTAATGCTTTCTGTGAATATTTCTTTGCATTTTGTTTTCCTTCTTAGGTTTTTTTTTTTCTCTCTCTCTTTCTAGATCTGATATTTCTTGTGCAGTAAGATAACTGTATAGATATGTATACATATATTGGATTTGTCATATAATTTAACATATTTAGCATGTATTAGATTACCTGTCATCTAGGGATGGGGGGTGGGGGGAAGGAGGGGAAAAGCTTGGAACAAAAAAAAAAGTTTTGCAAAGGTCAATGTAGAAAAATCACTCATATGTTTTGTAAATAAAAAGCTTTTAATAAAAAAAAGAATTAAATAGAAAAAAAAAAGAGATATGCAGGCAGCCACAATGGTACATCAGATGATCATGTGCATCAGAAATTAAGTCAGTCAAGTGGCATTTATTAAGTACCTATCATGTGTCAGGAACTGTGCTAAGCACTGGAATACAAATAAAGGCTGTTTCTAAAATCAACCTGAATAGATGGGGCTTCACTGTGTATAAAGTTACACGGATTTTGTTTTTCTCTTCTTCCTTTTCACTGGGAAAGAAGATAAGAGCAAAAGAAGGGATAAGCTTTATGTCCAAAAAAAGAAAAAAATGAAAAAGAAAAAGGTTATGAAACATTTGTTAATAAAAATAGGTTTTTATTTTTCAAAATAAAGATAGTTTTCAGCATTCACCCTTGGCAAAACCTTGTGTCCCAAAATTTTCCCCCTCCCTCCCCACCTCCTATCTCCCCTAGATAGCAAGTAATCCAATATAAGTTAAACATGTCCAATTCTTCTAAACATTTCCATATTTATCATGCTGCACAAGAAAAATCAGATCTAAAGGGGAAAAAGTAAAAAAGAATAAATAAGCAAACAACCAAGGTAAAAATACTATGTTGTGATCTAATTCAGTCCCCATAGTCCTCTATCTGGATATAGATGGTTCTATCACAAGTTTATTGGAATTGGCCTGAATTATATAATAGATCTGAATTTTCACCAATGGCCTTATTGTTGAAAAGAGCCAAATCCATCAGAGTTGACCTTCACATAATTTTGTTCCTTCTGTGTATAATGTTCTTTTGGTTGTACTCACATCATTCAGCATCAGTTCATGTAAATCTCTCCAGGCCTTTTAGAAATCATCCTGCTGATCATTTCTTATAGAACAATAATATTCTATTAAATTCATATGCCATAATCTATTCATTCTCCAACTGATGAGCATCCACTCAGTTTCATGGAAATGTTTTTTAAATGTACAAAAGCAAAGAGAAGGCTAGAAAGAATCAGATAAAAATGAGAGTTTTGAAAGTTAAATGTTGAATTGGATATGTATTTTAAAAGAAAATTTGTATGTAATATTTACAATTTCATGGATAATCCTCTTTTTCTACTCTGCATGTTGAAAATACTAATTTTATTTGGTGTTTAAGTTCTTTTTTTCTTTCCTATTCAATATTTTGTTTTTCCCACTTACATGTAAAAATTACATTTTTTTTCAAATTTTGAGTTTCAAATTTTCTCCTTCTCTTCCCTTTCCCCATTGAAAAGGCAATTTGATATAGGTTATATATGTGTATTCAAGCAAAACACATTTCCATGTAAGTCAATCTATGAAAGAAAAACACAGATCAAAAAAAAAATCTAAGGGGGGAAGGAATATTTTTGATCTACCTTTAGGCTCTACCAATTCTTTCTCTGAACATGAACAGCACTCTTCATGATAAGGCCCACAGAATCATTTTGGATCATTGTATTGCTGAAAATAATTGCTATTCATAGTAGATCATCATACAAATAGTATTTTTCTGTGTAGCAATATAAATAGTTTAATCTTATCAAATTCTTTATGATTTCTCTTTCCTATTTACCATTTACCATTTTATGCTTTGCCTCATATTTGAAAGTCAGAATTTTTTTTTTTTTTTTTTGCTGAGAGGCAATTGGGGTTAACTGACTTACCTAGGATCACAAAGCTAGGAAGTCTTAAGTGTCTGAGACCAGATTTGAACTCAGGTCTTCCTGACTTCAGGGCTGGTGCTCTATGAAAGTCAGATTTTCTATTCACCTGTGGTCTTTTCATCAGGAATGTTTGAAAACTCTATTTCAGTGAAAACCCTCCCTCTGAAAGAATATACTCAGTTTTCATGTGTAGGTGATTTTTGGGTGGAATCCTAACTCTTTTGCCCTCTGAAATATCATATTCCAAACCCTCTGATTCTTGTGTTATCCTGACTGTGGCTCCATAGTATTTCTTTTTTTGGCTACTTGCAGTATTTTTTCTTGATCTGGGAGGTTTGGAATTGGGCTATCATATTCATGGGAGTTTTCATTTTTGTATTTCTTTTAGGAGGTGATTGATGGATTCTTTCAATTTACATTTTTACCCTCTGGTTCCAGGCTATCAAGGCAATAGTCCTTCATTTTTTTTTGAAAGATGATATCTTGACTCTTTTTTTTTTGTTAAATCATAAGTCTAATAATTCTTAAATTATTTCTCCTGGATCTATTTTCCAGGTTAGTTGCTTTTCCAATGAGATATGTAATATTTTCTTCATTTTTTTTTTTTTTTGCTTTTTGCTGAGGCAATTGGAGTTAAGTGACTTGCCCAGGGTCACACAGCTAGGGAATTTTAAGTGTCTGAGACCACATTTGATCTCAAGTCTTCCTGACTTCAGGGCTGGTGCTCTCTCCACTGCGCCACCTAGCTGCCCCATTTCCTTCAATTTTTAAAATTCTTTTGATAGATTTTTTTTGGTGCTTTACAAAATCATTAGTTTCCACTTGCCCAATTTTAACTTTTAAAGAATTATTTATTTCAGTACATTTTTGTATATCTTTTTTCATTTAGCCAATTATGCTTTTCACATCATGTTTCTCTTCATTGGATTTTTGTGCCTCTTTTGCCATTTGGGTTATTCTGTTTTTTAAGTTGTTGTGTTATTTTCTTCAGAATTTCTCTGTTTTTGTGTTAGTTTTTTTTTACTAAACTTTTTTTCATGAATAATCATTTCTCTTCCTGATTTTTTTTTCCTTTACTTGTATTACTTGATTTTAAAAATCCTTTTGGAGCTCTTCTGGTCTCATAGTCTGAGATCAGTTCATATTTTTCTTTGAGGCTTTAGATCCAGGAATTTTGACATTGTTGTTTTCTTCTGTGTGTGTATTTTGATCTTCTTTGTCACCATAGTAACTTTCTGTGGTTAGAATTTTTTTCTATTGTTTGTTCATTTTCCAGCCTATTTCTTGAATTTTAACTCTATGCTAAAATGAGGCTCTGCTTTTTTTTTCTATGTAGCTATTTTCAAAGGTAATTCTGGGAACCTGTGTGCTTCCAAGGTGATATGATCTAAGGAAAGGTGTGTTTATGACTCTCCTGTACTGTACATTGGTTTCTAAATGACTACATGCATTCTTTTCAACCATGGAACAGTGACCAAGGTCCTGCTCCTCTGTACGCTCAAGCTCTGCTATTGCTCCTCCTTGCAATGGGACTAAAACTAAAACTAAGATCCAAGTATAAGCAATGAAACAGAGTCCTGCCCCTACGGGTCCTTCTAAATCTTCTTCTGACCCATTGTCCAATCCCTTTATCATCTGTGAGCTGGAAATGGCCACCAGTGCCACTGATTCAGGCCATCAGAAGCCTTCATCTAATCTGCTAGGACCCTGTCATTTCTGGTGTGGCTTGCTTTCCTGTCTCAATCAGATACAACAGACCTTTCCTGCTGATCTAAATTGTCTTGGGCTGGAAAATTGTTTTGCTCCATCTTTTTGTGTGTTCTGTCCCTCTAGAATTTGTTTAGGGTCATTATTTAAAGGTATTTGGAGGGGTTTGTGGGAGAGCTCAAGCTCTCTGCCTTTACTCTGTCATCTTGGCTCCACCTCTCTGTTTAAGTTCTAATTAAATGAATGAACAAATGAAACATAGTCTTTGAACAAGACTTCTTCACATTTCTCCTTTCCTGAGCCATTCCAACCCACCAACCTATCTGTTGCTACCACATAATTCCTTGACCTTGCAGAGGCTGTCCCTTGGACCCCATGCAAGGCTCTGCTCAAGTGTCGCCTTCTAAATAAAGCCTTTCCTGATTGCCTCAGATAGTAGACTCCTTCCCTCCACCTCCCCCCCCCACACACACACACAGTTACTTATTATTCACTTATCCTTCTATGAGTTGGTTCCTCCCAGTAGAATATAAACTCTATGGAGGGAAAAGGCCCCACGTGTGCAAGGATGTTTGTGGCAGCTCTTTTTGTAGTGGCAAGGAACTGGAAACTGAAGGGATGCCCATCAATTGGAGAGTGGCTGAATAAATTATGGTATATGAATGTTATGGAATATTATTGTTCTGTAAGAAATGACCAACAGGACGATTTCAGAGAGGCCTGGAGAGACCTACATGAACTCATGCTAAGTGAAATAAGCAGAACCAGGAGATCATCATACACAGCAACAACAGTATTACATGATGATCAATTCTGATGGACATGGCTCTCTGCAACAAAGAATTGTCTCAAACCAGTTCCAATTGTCCACTGAAGAAATCCCCCTCTCTTTCCCAGAGAGAGGGATATGAAATATGGACCACAACATGACATTTTCATGCTCTCTATTGATGTTTACTTGTATTGTGTTGCCTTTCTCTGATTTTCTTTTTTTTCTTGTAGACAGGATTTTTCTTGCACAACTTGTCAAGTATTTCAACATTATTAACATGTAGTGGACTTCCTGCCATCTAGGGGAGGGGAGGGGACTGGGGGTAAAATTTGTAATGGAAAGCTTTGTAAAGATCAATGCTGGGGAACTACTCATACATATGTTATACAAATAAAAAGCTTTAATAAAAAAAAAGAATATAAACTCTTTGAGGGCAGGAACCATTTTCATTTTTGTTTTGGGATACCATTGTCTAGCACAGTGACTTGGCACTTAATAAATATTTGTTGAATTGAACCTGACCAAATTAGGTAAGCTCTCAGTGTTCCAACAGGAAAAATTGCTTATCTTCATTGGGAAAACAAGCTCTGTACATTAAAGTAATCAATCTTTATAGCAATATAAGGACAGGTCCAAACCCAAAGAAGCAAACAGGGGCAATGGCACAGGATGGTTAAAGAAGGGATGCTGGGGGCAGCTAGGTGGCGCAGTGGTTAGAGCACCAGCCCTGAAGTCAGGAGGACCTGAGTTCAAATCTGATCTCAGACACTTAACACTTCCTAGCTGTGTGACCCTGGGCAAGTCACTTAACCCCAATTGCCTCAGCAAAAAGCAAAAAAAAAAAAAAAAAAGAAGGGATGCTGAAGGCAGGAATATTTGGTAGAAAGCTATCTAAAGGAAGAGGGAATGAAGCCCTGGACTGATCTGGTGTCTCATTTGTGGTGAGAAAAAAAGGGAGAAACCAGTGGCATCTTAAAGGAAAAGTAGACTAGATTTGTTAAATAATTGGATATGGAAGAGGATAGGATTTCCAACCTGGAAAAAAGGATGATTATCACTCTCAGAGGCACTTAGTTGGCAGAGCAGTAGATAGGATGCTGGGTCTGGAGTCAGGAAGATCCCAATTCAAATCTAGTCTTAGATTCTGACTATCCTCGTGCCATTGAGTATATCATTTAATTTCTGTCTGCCTCCTTTCTTAATCCGTAAAATCTGTTAACCTCCAGAATTGTTTTGAGGACAAAATGAGGTCATAATTTTTTTAAAAGCAATTAGCACAATAGGCACTATATAAATTCTCATTCCCTTCCCTTTCCCTATATGAATTAGAAAAGTCAGGGGGCATATGTAAGTTGGAAAAGATAATCTAGATTCTGGGTGTCTCCCTTCAGCTACCACCAATCTTTCCCTTTTTATCCAACCTTTGTTTCCAAATTTCCTCCATTCCAATCACTATGTTCCTCAAATACCCCGTGTTATCCCTGAAACTTTGAAAATCAAAAGCCCCTCCTGGACCACCACTCCCTCATATGTGTAGTCTTTCCCAATTAGAAAGTAAGCTGTTTGAGGTCAGGAACTGTGATTTCTTTTGTATTCTTTGAATTTAGCATAGTGCTTGGTTCAAAGTTAGCATTTAAAAACTTGAATTAGGACATGCAAATTAATTCTTTTCCTTACTTAATAGCATTTCTAATAAGAATTAATTAATGAACTTCTGGGTCAGGAAAAAGCTAGAGGAGTTGACTGGTTTAATCAGTGCTTCCATATCTTAAGGGATTGAGATTTGGTTCCATAAGGGGGGCAATTAAAAATGAAATTTGGTTTTTACCCAACCATATTGAAAATACACTCTGATGGGTATACATTGACCCAACCTACAATTCCTATGGCCTTTTCTCAACCCTTATTGTCTTTGGCCTTTGCAGCCTTA
This sequence comes from Myrmecobius fasciatus, assembly GCA_023553655.1. Lineage (NCBI taxonomy): Eukaryota > Metazoa > Chordata > Mammalia > Dasyuromorphia > Myrmecobiidae > Myrmecobius > Myrmecobius fasciatus. The sequence goes on from JAJPUD010000277.1 coordinate 617,065, forward strand.
GTATGAAACTGACTTCTTTCTTGAAACTCCTTCATTTGTCTCATTTCTAGAAACACAGAACAACCTCCCAATGAGTCTTCCTCTACTTCCGACTCTTCCTGATCTAATCCAAGCTGAACACCATAGGCAAATTGAGCCCATGATCATGAAACCAGAGATCTAGATGGAAAGGAGCCTCAGAGGTCATATAGTCCAATTCTTTCAATTTATCGATGACAAATGGAGGTTCAGGAAGATTAGCAAGGTCATCTAGGTAGGCACATTCCTCAAAATAAAACCCAGTTTGGCCAACTCCAAATTTATGGCATTAAATCCATTGCACTTCCTTTTTTATCTCTCTCTAATATTCACAGGCATATTTTTCTATGGAAAAGCCTCCAACGGATTCTTTTTGTAAATACAGGCTACAATACTTCAGTAAATATCCAAGCTGCTCCATAGTTTCCAGATCCATGCAAACTTTTGCCAAGACCCTTCATTACCTTTGCCTTTATCACTCACTGAACTTTTCTTTATTTGGTGAAAAATGCTTCTCACTATAAGTCTAAGCTGCCTGTTTATTTTTTGCTGTTTGACTCAATAAAGTCAGAGCTGGGCAGGGGAGGGACCTTAAGAATCACTAATGAATTCCACAAATGAAAAAAAAACTGAGACCTAAAGATATAAAATCATTTGCTCAAGAGCACCCAGAGAATGTCAGAGCTAAGGTCTCATGATTCCAAATCTAGCACTTTTCATTCATCTTCCTAAAGGGCATGTCGTCCCTTTTCCCTATTCAAGCAACCCTAATGGTTCCCTACTACTGATAGAATTAAATATAAAATCCTCAGTTTGACTTTTAAGATCCTTCACAATCTGGTCCCCTCCTCCCTTTGCAGTCTTCTTATGCCTTAGTTCCCTCCTTACCCCTGCTGGTAAATCTTTTATAAGAGGTTATCAGGAAAAAAATGTATATAGGAGACAGCCTTTTAAATTTAATTTGGATTATTAACTCTCTCCATCATTTTTTAAGTCTGAAAAACAAACAAAAAACCAAGTCTGATTTGTAGTATCTGTTGATTTCTGAAATGTAAATGCTCACAATGAAAAATTAATAATTAGTTCTAGAGATCTGTTTCTGTTGTGGCCAGCACAACAAATGGGCTAGAGGCAGTGGAAAATAAAGAGACAGGGTTGCTGATAATTCAACAGAGCCATTTAATGAGAGAAATCATGTTGCGTATATATCTTAAAACATGTTACTATGAAAAACATTCTTCTGTAACCAACCTTGGTTTCTCTTTTCTATGATCTAATTCTCTGAAGCATGTTGTTAAATTCTAGGGACTCAATCTTATTTAAAGTTCACAATGCCCCAGTAATTGTGCCAGAATCTTATGTTTTCTCATGATTTCAAGCTTAAATGTACTCTTGATTAATCTTAGGAGGAAGGGATCATCCCAGTTACTGAAGTTTCTAGCTTCTTGGGAGTTTTCTACAGTTTCAAGCTGGCTCCTGCACATCCCTACCTTCTGATGGCATCAGTTTCCTTGAAGTGCCTTGAACAGGCCACTGTACCTCCAACCTATGGGCATTTTCATTGGTTGGCTCTACCTCCATACCTTTTTCCTCCTGGCTATTCTGGTTTTATTTTTTCAGATCCCAGTTAAAATCCCACTTTCTCCAAGAAACTACTTGGATCTCCTTTTCACGGGTACCTTCCCTCTAAGATTCCCTGTATATATCTTGTTTGTACATGGTTGTTTGTAAGTTTTAGACTCCTTTGGACTGTGAGCTCCTTGAAAGAAGGAGCTGTGTTTTGCCTTTCTTCGGATTTCTAGCATTTAGCACTGTGCTCTGGCACATCACAGTATTTGCTTAATAAATGCTTGAGTTCCTGACATGATTTTACTACCTTGGCTAGTCTTCCCAGTATTTAACTAACATGAGGCTGTCTTTGCCAGTTCTGACATAAGGACCAATAAAACTCTAGCACACTTTGGTTGGAGAAGTTTTCTTTCAAAGAAGTGCTTTCCCACAAGTGGTAAAAGTGTTTTTAATCAAACCACTGAAGATCAAATTCAGATATTCCTTAGGCTTACAGGAGCTCAAGTGGGCAGTATATTTGTGTTGTTTTATGATATGCAACTCATTTCTAGTACATTAGAGAATTACTTCTTTTCAATCACCCCTACCCTGCCCCTTATGACACACCTTTCCTTAGCTGGGTCTTCCCCTCCAGACTAATTTTTTAAAGCATGGTTTGGAGGTTACAGTAAATGTTTTTTTTTCTTCTTCCTTTACATGTCAAGATGAACTCTAAAAGAAATCATAGATGAATACCTAATTGTACATTAGCAGAAGAGGGAATGAAATGCAATTGTCTCTTAAGAATCATTATTAATGATGATGATAATAATAATAATGCTATTGCCTTTTGAAATGAATAAGTCCTTGCCATGGTACACTGACAAACCAAGCAGGCAAATTTATGAGTATTTGCAGAACAAAATGTTGCTGCTTTTCCTTTTTTTGGTTTAAAGATGACTCAGTAATTCAACAGAGCTTGGTCGGGTGAAACTTCTGATTGGGGAAAGCTCTAGGGGAATTTAAAAATGTCTGTATGACATCCTGCCTGTTATGTCATGGGCTTTTTTATCTAAAATACTTAAATATTTATGTTTCTTGGGTAATTTCCCCCACATTCAACTTCTCTCCCCAACAATTTCTGGGACATTTCATGCCATATGTATTCAGTACAAATCATGTGCTTATAACCCCAAGGCAGGTTCTTAGAGGGAAGGAAGTGTGATGCAAGAAGAGAGATGGAATAAGGTCTCTGCTTTTTTGAGTATAGAGTCTCCTTGGGGAGACAAGATATACTCATCCAATGTTTATTCCATACTGTTCTGCACTTAAGTGACCAAAAAAAAAAAATTAGATGGTCCATGCTATAGGAGTTCAAGGTAAGATTCTCCTGGAGATGGAATCTGAGTTGAACCTTTGAGGATGGTCAGGTTTTACAATGATCATGGGAAAGGGAAAGGATGGTAGAGATTGGGAGAGGGAACTGGGGGCTCTGAGGAAGTGGTTGGGATTCTATGGCTTACATAAGCAAAAACTTGGAGGTAAATGAATAGAATTTTTCCAGGATAGCCTAGCTAAACCAGATAGCTGATGTTGGAAGTAGTAAGAAACAATGTGGAATAGGTAGGGAGCTTTCAGAACATTTCCTTTAACAAAGAACCTTACTGAAGAGATAATAAGGAGGAGATACTAAAGACAGCTGCCTGCAGGACAGAAAAGACTGTCCCTTACCACCCCAAGGTAGGGTCTTGTAACTGAATAAGGGGGTTGTCAAATTATTTATTATCAATAATTTTTTATTTGTATGCCTATTTTATATACTTATATAATGGGAATCATGCAACAATTTCTCTGGCAAAAGCTGTGAATAGAAAAAATTTTAGAAGCTCTATCATAGGCAGGCTGATGAGGTCATTAATCCTGGAGAAGCAAGTCTTGCTCCTTTACCATCTATATGACCTTGACTAAGCCATTTTCTTTCTTTGAGCCTCAGTTTCCTCACCTGTAAAGAAAATGGGTTGGGTTGGGCAAGATGATCTCTAAGTTTCCTTCCTTTTCTGGATTTCATGATCCTAAGTTTCTTTTCTACACTCCTACAATATCAGTATCTTGAAATCAGAGACCTGCGTGGACACACATCCTGCGTCAGCATGAAGGAGTGAAGGAAAGAAGTAAGAGAAAATACATTCTCATTAGGCAGGGATATCTCCCAGAAAAACAGTGGATGGATTGGTTTTCTTTGCCAAAAGACAAAACAGAGACTAATAGTATTTCCCTAATCATTGCTCTTTGGCCAAGGAAAAATCATCACCACAGCACAAGTTAAAATAACAACAGCAACAACTAAATTTAGTTTTGGGGGTGTTTTTTGTTTATTTATTTAAGAAAGGAAAATATAAGGCTGAGTTTGGTTTTTAAATTAAGAACAGAGAACATAAAATTATTTTCCATAAGCACAACAAATATCTTAAAATAGACTTCAATTTGTACATGGTCAGGGAATGGAAGGAAAATGGGGGGGGGGAAGGAAGAAAAGGAGAAATAAGGGAGAAAAGAAAGCAACTCTTCTGTGAAAGACTGCCATAGAAAGGGAGAAACATGCAGAGAAAGGAGAAGGAAATAAACACATTGTGTGTGTGTGTGTGTGTGTGTGTGTGTGTATGCATATATATATATAAAATCTAAGATGCTAAGCCCTTTACAAATATTATCTCATTTGATCTTAACAACACCCTTTTGAGGTGACTACTATTGTCCTCATTTTAAAATTGAAGAAAGTAAGAAAAACAGAGTATGTGTGACTTTCCCAGAGTCACACAGCGAGTGCTTGAGATCAAATTTGAACTAAGGTCTTCTTGACCAAGGCCAGTGCACTAACCACAGTGCAACCTAGCTGCTTCAGAGAAAATCAAAATGTAATTTCAAAATGTAAAACAGAAATGTAATTCAATAAGCATTTAATAAGTGTTCAGAGGACTGTTGAAGAACTGAACTGTGTTCAGAGGACTATGCTGAAGAAAACAAAGTTAAAAATTAGCCATGTCCTACCCTCAAGGAGCTTACAATTAGATTTAGGGTTAACAAAAAAATAATAATAATAATTTAATTTAGGATAGACAAAATGAAATTAGGCCTTGAACGTAAATAAAAGTGATGAGAGATAGTTTAAGATGAAGCAAAGAGATCCAAAACAGGAGTAGGATGAGAAAGACACTACTTTCATCTGGAGGGGAGGTTCTAGAGGAGCACTGAAGAGAAGAATTTCCATGGCTGCAAGATTAGGAGAGAATGCATTTCATTGCCTGTTTAAATGCCCAGAGGTAGCTGAGAGTGGAATGAAAGTCTAAGAAGTCTAGGACCATAAATAGGTTCCAAATAGATTGTGAAGTTTTGTAAATGCCAAGCTAAGAATTTATATTTTACCCCAAGCCACCAAAGATTTAGAGGCAGTGAGATGTCGCTGCAGAATGCTGAACCTGGAGTCAGGAAGACTCATTTTCCTGAATTCAAATCTGGCCCCAGACATTTACAACTGTGTGATTGTAGATAAGTGACTTAACCCTGTTTGCCTCAGTTCCTTCCTCCATAAAATGAGCTAGAGAAGGAAATAGCAAATCATGAAGATTAGAACATGACTGAACAACAACAAAGATTTTTGAGCAGAAGGACCTCATCAGATATGTAAATATGTTAAGAATGGTTTGGAGAAAGGAGAGGCTGTAGATAGGGATCACTCAGGAGTTTATTACAATAATCCCAATTAAGAGATGACTGGCACCTGAATTGGGATGTTGGCGCTGCAAGAGACACTGGGATTAGAACAATTTTATTATTATTTAGTCATTTTTCAGACCCTTTGTGATCCCATTTGGGGTTTTTCTTGACAAAGGTACTGGTGTGGTTTGTCATTAAATTCTCTAGCATATTTTACAAAAGAGAAAACTGAAGTAGTAGACAGGGTTAAGTGACTTTCCCAGGGTGACACAGCTAGGAAATATCTAAGGCCAGATTTAAACTTAGATTTCCTGCCTCTGGGTCTGGCTCTCTATCCATTGGGCCATTTAGTTGTTCCAGATTAGACACAATGGGATTCAATTACTAAATTAGGGGAGAGGAGTTGAGAATGGGAAAGAAAATGGAAAGATGAAAGAAGACAAGTCTTGAAACCCAGTGCTTGGAAATGAGGTGGGGCCATCAACAGAAATAGGGAAGTTTGAAGGAGAGATGGGTTGAGGATGGGCATGGGGTGTAAATGAGTTCCATTTGAGAAACACTGAGTTTGAGGTATCAGCAGGACATCCTGGCAAAATCTAACAAATAGTTGGAGATTTAGGACTTGAACTCAGAGCAGAAAATAGGCAATATTTGGAAGCCATCTACATAAAGGTTGCCATTGTGAGAACAGATGGCTTCACCTACAGACACCCACAGGTAAGGAAGGAAGGACTCTCTTAAATATGTCCTGAAGAGTATGTGGAAATAAATATCTCCAAGCTGGGTGGGACCATAGTCTAACTCCTTCATTTTACAGATGAGGAAACTGAGAACCAGAGAAATTCAGTAATTTACCTGCATACAGATAATAAGTAGTAAAGCCAGAGTTCATTTCCAGATGACTCTAAATGTACTCTGTTCAATCCCCTGAACCACAGTAGGATTCAAAGGGTCATTACCACTATTAACTAAGAACTGCCATGGCTCAAAAGAAGGCTTAGAATTTGTATTCCTCACTGAACTAACATGATATAGAAAAATGCATCGGCCTGCATTCTAGTCTAAGCCCTGCCATTTACTAGAAGTCTATTTGACAAGCCTCTACACCGTTTGCCTCAGTTTCTTCATCTATAAGATGAATTGTAGAAGGATATAACAAACCACTGCAGTATCTCTGCAGAGAAAATCCCAAATGGGATCACAAAGAGTTGAACAAATTGAAATGAGTCAGCAACATTTGGGTGAGCTGGGGGCAGTCCCTCTCTTATTGGGCCTCTTCTAAAAATGACCCATTAGACTAAGTTAAGGTCCCCTCCAGTTCTAATATATACCTGTTTGTAGAAAGTAATGTGGGATGCTAGGAAGTATACTGGCAGAGGATCTGAGTCCATATCACGCAAGACCTTTATGTCACTTCACCCTCCAGGGACAAAGACAGTTGAAGTTGGTCCCAGTAGAAGTCTCTTCTGACTGTAGGTCTAGGGTCCTATGCAAAGGTATACTGTGAATATATCATCTCTATGGCATAATATGCTTTTCTCCCCTTCCTCCACTACAATACCATTTGATTGTGTCCCCCACCAATGAGGCGTATGATATATAATATACCCTGTTATTATAACACACTGTTACATATCAAATCTGATGAGGTCCCTCCCTTGCTCAAAATTACCAATAGGACACAATACAAACTCTCAGTTTGGTATTTTCAGATCTCCACAATCTAATTCCAACTTACCTTCAATGCCTCTTTTCCTACTACCTTCCATTCCAACTGGATTTGCCAGTTGCTCCCCATTTTATCCCACTCAAGCTTTTATAGTTGTCTTTGTAAACAGACATAGGTCCCTTCCCCACATGTGAGCTTCCTGAGAGCAAAGAGAGGACAATTCTCAGTGTTCAGCACATCTTCTGAGAGTTGCTCGATGAATATTTATTGCATAGTGGGTCACTCACTGCCCACCTGCACAGCCAAATTCATCCTGTAGCCTTTGCTGGGGAGTTCTAGGTCTTCACTTAACATCATAGTTGCTCCTTTCTCTTGTATTTTTGTTCGTATTTTCCCCCGCTGGAATGTAAGCTCTTTGAGGGCGGAGATTGTTTCACTTTTTTTCTCTTTGGTTTTCACAATGTATATAAAAAAGCACTTAATATGTGCTTCTTCATTAGCTCTATACTTCCTCTGAATGAAAAGGCCAAAACGATTCCTTCTGATCTGCATCAGCAAGTGGCTAGAGGAACAAGATCTTGATTGTGCTAGTCATCTGGATCCCACTCAGTAAACACTTAAAAAACTCCTACTGTATACACTGGAATATGAATTTAAATAAGACAGTCTTACCTGCAAGGGTCACAGTTATACACAGTTTAACAAAATCAGATTAGAACTCAGGTATCCTAACTCTCAGAAGAATATATAGTTTTCTTTCAACATCATGCTCCCAATTACTTGATACTTCCCCATGTCTTCTCCCAAGTCATGCAGTTAATTGAGAGAGCACCTGACTTAAACCACTGGCAACCCACATCAGAGCCCTAAAGACATGGGAATGCCTTATTCTCAGAGGCAATTGCCCCCAAATGTTTCCCCAGAGCCTTTCCTCAATCTTTTGAGATCTCCAAGACTGATTTCACAATACTGTACAAAGAATGTCAAAATTTTCATATCTTCTTTTACTCAGCTCAGAGGAACACTGGATAGACTCAGAGGACTTGAGTTCAAATCCAGCCTCAGACATTTACTAGTTCTGTGTCTTTAGGCAAGTCATTTTAATCTCTCCCTGCCTCAGTTTCCTCATTTGTAATATGGAGTTACAATAGCACCTACTTCCCAAAGTTGTGAGGATTAAATGAAATTACAGTTGTAAACTACTTAGCACAGTGTCTGACACAATAAACATGAGCTATTAATCTAAGATTTCTACTCCTTTTTCCTTATTAGCATATAATATTTAATCAATAAAGCAAGTGCCTACTAAGACTACTTTAAATCCAAGGCATTCTTGCCCTGGGAAAAAAAAAAAATTCTATGGCAGGTGTTCTCAACCTGGGTCCATGGACGTTTAAGAGTTATGGATAGATGAACTTGAATGGAAAAAAAATTATATCTTTATTTTTCATTAACCATGGAACTAAATTTTAGCATTTCTCTTAATAGCAAATATAGGCAACAAACTAATAGTATTAAGACTGACTTTGTCACTAATAGAAATCACAGATCTTTTCATATATATTATAGATATCACAATTATCTGAAAATATCATCTATGTTCATCATTACTTTGATATTGTTATTAAATCCACCTTCTGGGTCACACATGATTCCAGTCTTCATGTTTATTAGATGTATTTCCTTTTTAATCCTCTATCTTTTATTTTATGAATTTAAAAAAGTTCTTTTGAGAAGGGGTCCCTAGGCTGCCAAAAGAATCCATGATACACAAAAAGTTGACTCCTGTTGAAATGGGAAAGGGATAAGGGATATACATGTCATAAATACATAAATATATATAGAATAAATACAAGATAATTAGGAGAGGGGCAGAGAAGCATTAGCAGAGGAGGAATCAGGCCTCATTTAAAATGCAACCTATGAACTGAAATTTGAAGGAAAGTTGGGATTTTACGAGGCAGAGGCCAAGAGGGGAGCTCATTCCAAGTGCGGGGGCACTCATTGCAAAAATCAGGAAACTCCAAGATGGAATACGTCAAGGGCTGTTTGGCTGAACTGTCCAGTGTGTGAAGGGTAATAAACTATAAGATGGAATATGACCAAGGGCTCTTTGGCTGAACTGTTCACTGTGTGAAAGGTAATGATGTATAATAAGGCCGGAAAGGAAGCTTGGAGCCAGATTCCCAAGTACTTTAAATCAATGCTTAGCAGAAGGGTTTGTTTTAGATCCAGAAATAACAGCCACAGAAGTTTATCGAACAAGGAGGTGACAGGTGAAGATCTGTGCTTCCGGAATATCATGCAGTGACATACTAATGATCCCTGACCTTTATATAACGATTTAAAATTTGGAGAGCACTCTAGATACAGAATCTCACTGGATCCTCATCTCTGCTGGGTGGTAGGAGCCACAGACTATGTTGTCTTCCTCTGGCAGGTGAAGAAACTAAATCTCAGAGGAGTTAAGGGCCTTGAACTGTGGTCACATTTTTAAATGTCAGGGGTGGGGTTTGAATGCAAGCGGGGTAATGCCAGAGCAGTGTGAGCATTTACAAATCAGCAAATGCTACAAATGATTGATTTCTGTGGATGACTTGATTTATTGTTTTGTTGATTGTCTAGACTTAAAAACGACGGAGAAAATGTTAATTAAGATTAAAATTTCAACAGCGTATTGCACTTTTTTTTTTTAAGAGCTGGTTGTTAAATATTTCCCAGCTCTGGCCCTGAATGCAAGCCTTCTTTATGCATGGGTCCTCAAAGTCTCTCCATAAGAGCACTCAAAGAGCATTTTTAATACTGGTCCTTAGTAGCCTTTCCCAGTTTTACTCTTTAAGAAGGCGCGGGTGGGGCTGCGGTTTCCGTCTCTGTGTCTCTGTGTCTGTCTCTCTCTCACCCCCTCCTTGCAAAAATGCCATCGCTCAGTAAACTGGCCAATTTGCAAAGGGCACTGCCAGTCCCCAGTGGATGGGCAGACGCACGGAGCTTCCTGACCTTGTTCCTCACACATGCCCTGTATGGCTTGCCAGCTGCCGGCTCCTCTCTCCAGGGCCGACAAAACGAGGTCCCGCACGGGGAACTGACTATTAGAAATGCGGCTCTCCTCCAAGAAACCTTTCACGGGGCAGCCAGCCTGCCGTCGATCCCCCTCGGAGGCGGACCTACGTCAGGGCCTCCAGCACCCCCCTCCCTCGCCCCCCACGGAGCACACAAGACACAGGCGATCGATAAGGACGGTCGGAAGCAGTCTCTGTGCCCAGAAGGATGCCAGGGTATGCAGAAAAACCAGCCTATTGGCATAGAATACAGTGGTCTTTCTGGTTTGGCATGACGCAGCCCGGGTTGCTCCCCAGGGTGCTAGGGCGTGGCTGAAAACGGGATCAGTCGCCTGGGGAGACTGAATCCCCGGGGGGAAGGAAGGAGGGGGGAGGGGCAGTCCTACGCCGGGTTGAGGCAGAGAGCTCGCTCCCTCCCTCTCGAGCTTAGAAGCAGCTAAAACCCGGAGACGCGAAATCCCTCCTCTGACAACCGCCTCCTCGGCGGCTCCCAGCCCAATGCCAAGGGCAGCTTCCAGGGGCAGCCAGGAAACTTGGCCAGCCCAACAAGCAGGGCCCCTCCCTCGCCCAGTGAGGCGGGGAACGCCGCGGCCCACGCCCCGCCGCGAAGCCGGGCGGAGTCAAGCTGGGGGGGGGGGAGGGGAGCAGCCTGCCCCTGCCAGTCCCCGCAGCGAAGCGGCTGGGCGGAATCACACACGTGTCCGTGGCGTCACGTCGCCTCGCTCTCTTGCGTCAGATGTTCCAGAAGCGGCTGGGCTGAGGCTCCGAGCTCGGCACCGACTCGGCGTCTGGCTGGAAGGGGGCAGGCAGGTGCTACTGGTCGTGGCGGCGGTGGAGAGGCGGAGCGCGGGCGGGCGGGCGGCAGGCAGCTAGGGGAAGGCGCGCCCAGGGCTCCGCGGGTCGGAGGGAGCAGCCGTGTTTGGAGACGCCTTGCGAGCGCCGAGCCCTCGCCGGGACCCCGAGACATCGTAGGAACGCTGGAGGCGGCCCAGCGGCGGCGGCGGCGGCGGCTGGCAGGGACGGCTCCCCGGAGCTCCCCGCCTCTTGGCTCGCCCCGGCTTGCTTCCCCGGAGCAGTGGGCGGTCCCGGGGCGGCAGCGCTTGCAGCTTCACGGCGAGACACCCCAGCGGGAGGGGAGCGGGTTTATTTCTGTGCCCCGGCCGATCGGCGCTTACAGTTCGATGGTTGGTTCGGAACGCGATGAGCCGCCCGTCCTCCACCGGACCCGGTGCTAACAAACCCTGTGGCAAGCAGCAGCCGCCCCAGCAGCAGCACGCCCCGTCCCAGGCTGCGCCCCC
>JAJPUD010000277.1:628770-689675 GCA_023553655.1 Myrmecobius fasciatus
CGGCCGCAGTGATCTCGGGCCCTGGCGGCGGCGGCGGCGGCGGCGGCGGCGGGCCGGTCTCTCCCCAGCACCACGAGCTGACTTCGCTCTTCGAGTGCCCGGTCTGCTTTGACTATGTCCTGCCCCCGATCTTGCAGTGCCAGGCCGGGCACTTGGTCTGTAACCAATGCCGCCAGAAGCTGAGCTGCTGCCCGACGTGCCGGGGATCCCTGACCCCTAGCATCAGGAACCTGGCCATGGAAAAAGTGGCCTCTGCTGTGCTCTTTCCCTGCAAGGTACGTACGCACGCCCCAGGTGCCACGGGGGAGCTCCTACTCACCTTCCGCTGCCGGATGGCTGGGGGGGCGAGCCTGGCCGGTGGCCCCCGTCCCCTGGGTGGAGCGGAGTAGATAGAGCCCTGGATGGCAGTCTGAAGTTCTGGGTTCCAACGTGACCACTAACTGCGCGACTCTGCCGGCCGCTTAGCCTCTCTCAGCCGGTTTCCTTAATTAGGCAAATAGAGTCTTGAATCTGGTGACCCGCCAAAGCCCCTTCAAACTGGAGATCTGGGGTCTTTTCCGTGTCTTTCCCCTAAAACTTTGTATGACCAGCCCAGGGCACGACACTCCCCCTACCCTCCTCAGGGCTCGGCGATTGGTCCATTTCCCCTTTCCCTTACCTTCTCCCTTGCTGCACAGAACCCTATACAAACTTCCAAACTTGCTCTTCTCTCTCCGGCCTCCCATCCCACTCCTGTTCTCTGCCGGGTTCTTCACGGAGTGATATGTTGGCACTCTGGAGGCTGCTACCAAAGATATTTAAAGAGGCTGGCGGTTAATTCTCCTTCCTTGATCTGAAGTTCAAATGTAGGCCTGAAAACATCATCTGTTCCTTTGCTCACTGACTCTTGGGAGAGCCCTCCTTAATAATATGTGGGGGGCTTCTCGGGGCATTCTCAGCTCCCCCAGCGTCAGGTGCATTCACTAACACTGTTCTTCTCTCCTCCAACTTGAAGATGAGACCATCAGGGAAAAGTTGTTACAGATCTTAGGCCAAGTGCTCCGAAATTATATTTTCATGCCGTTATTTATTATCTTACAGAGGAGCCAAGAGAATGCTTTTGGGTAGAACTTGAGCATTTTCAGAATTACCTCTGAATGAACCCTTTTTCTGGATCTTATTACTTTGCCGCAGTTATTCCACCATCATTATAATTAAAAAAGACAAGTAACACTTTCAGGTTAGCAAATCCCTTTCTATAAATTACAGCCCAGTGAAAACAGGTACTACAGGTGGTGTTTTCCCGTTTTTAGAGAATAGGAAACTCAGCTTTAAAGGGTTAGTGGCAATGAAACCAAACTTAGAAACTTAAACAATAGTCTCAGGCTTCTGAATGTCAGAGTAGAGAAACTAGGTATCATCACAGGCCATTTAGGGAGTCATTTATCCCTTGGTGTTTTTTATTTTGTAGGGCAAGTGCTTCTTTTAAATTGAAAATCCACAGGGGAATTACAGCTGGGGAATTGTAGTCGGGTGAAAACGAGTGACTTAATTTGGTGTTATACTGTCACAGAGCAAGCTTAAAATAAAGTATTATGTAAGGGTTTGAAGCAAATCAGTATCACTTGAATTATGAAACCTAATTCACCAAAGTAAATTGCTTTTTACCCATCACACGATCCCACATAAGGCTTCAGAGACCACCTTTTTTGACTTTGTAAAGTATATCACTTCTCAGGTGAGCCACTAATCCTTAATTTTTTAATTCTAGCACTTCACTCTGAATTTCTCTTATAAATTACATTGGGGGGAGATTTTTTTCTGGAGTTCTCTTATGATAAAGCTTGTGAGAATGATGTGGCACTATAGAAAGTGGAGATGAATATATGTTGAAAAACTTTTGGCCTATGATAAATATAGTGAAACTCCATGCTGGATGGAAGAAAGTGAGAGGTGGATTTCATCTATTCATTAAAATGGCAAATGGAAAAGATGTAAATTAGACAGGAGTGAATGCCAATTGCCAAATCTAAATTTAAGAGAAATATTTTCTACTTACGAGACCTGCCTACAGGTTTTGAGATCACTACTTCTTTTCCCCTTTCCCTGCCTCCCCCCAAAAAAATTTCCTTTGGTTTCAAAAAACTATTGTGATTGCCCAGAGAAAGGGAAAGGTAAAAAAGATAGGTGAAATTTATGGTGTGGTATAATTAACATCATAAGTTTCACTTTCAGAATACTTCCTATTCAGCCAAAAGAAGTCTTCAAGGTGAAGTTGTCTTTGAAGAATGGAGAAGGGTAGGAATGGGGGAAATCAACTTTCCATTTAAGGATTTGGCAGTCTCTTGAAATAAGTTATAGGAAGAGCTGCAATAAGCAAATGTATCATTTTGCAAGCTAAAATAAAATGCTGTTTTAAATAAAAGAGATGCTTACCTCAGTTGTCAGGTACCAAGCTTTAGTAGAATCTGGCTTGGCGTCATTGTTTCTTCTGGAAAAATAGAATTAGTATCATCTTCCCCAGCTTTTATTGTCCTGGGGTGCAAACTGAAGTTTCCTTTTCTTCCCAAGCCCTCAGTGAAGCTAGTTAATGCCCAAAGGACAAGAGTGGTAGAGGAAGGCTTTGCAGTTATTTCTAAAGCCCTCTGTTTGGCCAGCTGAGTGATGGAGAATGGGGTAGGAGGAAAGGGGAGAATACTCTAGATAATAAATATGTAAACTTGGAGAGGAAAAAGCATGCTTTACTTGCAAGACTGAGCTCTGTTCCCAACTTTGCCATTGACTCTGTGATGCTAGGCCAGTCAGTTCATCTCTCTTGACCTCAGTTTCCAATAATGAATGATGTGTGAAAAGAATATTGAGTTGGGAGTTTAAAAAAAATTAATTAAAATATAATCTGGGTTTGAATTCAGGCTAAATCATTTACTTCCTATGTGGCCTTGAAAAATCAATCCTGTAGCTTTTAATTAATTATGCAACTCATTGTGTGCTGGATACTGTGCTTACCACTAAGAATACAAACATAGAATGAAATAATTGTACTTCTAAAGAATTTACTTTCTAATAGCAAATCACCTTTATCTCTCTTTTGTAAATTGAAAGGATTGAGTTAGATGGATTTATCCAACCTTGATCCCCTTCTGGCCTTCCCCTGATTTGGGGGTTTGGATTGTAGATGATCAGTATAGTAACATACTATATTGAGTATACATTCTGTAATGTCACTACATTGAAAATTTGACCATAATATCCGATTCTGAAATGGAGACATAAAACTAGATGGTCCCAGAAGTCTCTTAATCTGTGATTCTCTGATCTTGGGAAAGGAGGGATATAGAACAAGAATTTGACACTAGCCTTCCAAAAGCATCTGGTAATTAGGAGGATGGGGAAAACTGCATGAAATGTGCTTTTGAATGATTGAATAATTTTACCAAGTTGTTGAAAATCATCTTCTAGAAAATTAGTCGGGAGGGATTTTGTAGAGGAGTGTTAAAAATAACTCAGTGTCAGAACTTTCCTGTGGTCTCCTAGGCTCCCATCATTTCTCTCTGTTAAATCTTGCTGTAAAACAGACGTATTGACAAATAACCATATGACACGTGGATCATTTACCAAATGGTTAAAGTGGGCCCCTTTGATTGAAGACACTGGAGAAGTATAGCTTTATTCTTTTATCCAGAAAGTGAAACTTATGATGTTAATTATACTACACCATAAATTTCACATGTCTTTTTTAGCCTTCTCTTTCTCTGGGCAATCACAATAGTTTTTATTCTTTGGGAGGATAGAGGAGATTTTTATCAGCAAACAGTGAATTTGTAAAGGGATTTGCTTTGTAGTTGAAAAGTTTTGAGACAATGATTATTTCTCATGCCAGTGTATGTTGGGGGTGGGATGGGGGTGTGGTTAGAGTAGGTCAAAAATTTACTTCTATCTTAAATTCTATCCTGCGCTGCTTTTAATTCAGATCAACTACAAACAATTTGACTGTCACATAATTGGATGGGGGTTGTTTTGGGCACAGTGTTAGCTCCCTACACTGTCTATGATAGTTTTTGCTAGGGAATTTCCTCTCTTTCGAGTTTCTAACATTTCAAAATCATTGGGTCAAAAATTACTAAGAGCCCATAGTTTGTGTGACCAGTAGTTGCTATTTATGGAGCTGTTATTTATGTTCATTAGGAAAGCCAAATGCAACCCAAATCATAGGATAACATAAAATAACAGACTTCTTGCTGAAGGAGACCTTTCAGGTCAGCTCATCTTACAGATGAGAAAAATGAGACTAAGAAATCACTTGGGTGGCACACAGCTGGGAAGTCAAGACTGGTTCTTGTCTTCCTTCAAATTGAGTACTACAACCACTGCCACCTGAATGGAAATGCAAGAGTTCACTCCTGGACTTTGGATCTTAGTAGAAAGAGATCTCAGTGGCCATCTAGCCTAAAACCCTGATTTTTCAGATGAGGAAACTGAGGCACACAAAAGCTGAGAGATTTGTCTAGGGTCATATGGCTAGTAATTATTAAGAAACATGTTTTAGGCACATGTTGGGAAAAGAGCAGGAGACCTTAAGTTGAAAACTGGATTCTAAGCATGACTGACCACTTCCTTTTTATTCGGCAATTTTGCAGTGAAATTATTTTTCTTTGGGAGGAAGTTCTATTAGCATCTAGTAGAAAGTGCCATAGAAATGGATTCAGGAGCCCTGAATTCTAATTTAGGCCCTGCTTACAAAGACCAAAATCTCCCACTGCATCCAGGGCCATCTCTGGTCCTCCTGATTTCTCTCTAACCACTGGATTCAGATGGCTCTGGAGGGGAAACCGAGGCAGGTGACCTTGCACAATTCTCCCACCCTTCAATCCAATTCACTTGTGAGTCATAGTATCCATTCCCTGATGCCCTTCTTGTCCTCTTCTAGAATGAAGGACAAACAGCTTCTGCTTGTTCTTTGACTTAGTTGTGTGGTGGTAGGTAAGTCATGCTTTGAAACTCAAGTTTCCTCCTCTGTAAGCAGAGGTGATTGGGCGTAGAGGCTTTATTTCAAATGTTGATTGAGTTCCAACTATGTGCAAGACAATGCTAAGTCTTATAGAACAGAGGGATCGAAACCAGACCTCCTTGCTCTGTGCAGCCCACAACACTTCCAAACTAAGATCAAACCGAATTAAAATATAATTAACATAATTATTAATAATGTAAAAGTCTGCTACAGGAGTTACAACCAAGGACTTTGTTTAGAACTGGGAAAGAGATGGAGGAGGGAAGAGGGAAGGAATTATCTTCTAACAGAGAGAAATCTGGATAGCCTTCATAGAGTAGATGACTTTTCAGCTGGGACTTGAATAGGAATTAGGAAGATAGAACTTCATAAATTACAATCTCAACAGATATTTATGTCCTACTAAGTACTGTTGTTTTAAATTGTTGTTGGTTCATTTCAGTTATCTCCCACTCTCTGTGACCTCATTTGGGGTTCTCTTAGCAAAGATACTAGAATGCTTTCTCATTTCCTTTGCTAGCTCATTTTACAGATGAGGAAACTGAGGCAAATAGGGTTAAGTGACTTGCTCAAGGTCACACAGCTAATATGTATCTAAGGCTAGATTTTGAACTCAGGAGAAGTCTTCATGATTCCAGGCCCACTACTTTATCCACTGCTGGGGAAGATACAAAATAGATAACTGATAGCACGTGCTTAAGGGAATTCAAGAGATGTAAAGTAGAGACTGAGGCTAAACCAGGGAAGGCTTCTTGAAAGAGGTGCCATTAAAGAATGAGAAGAATTAGCAAGGGAAGTTGGAAGGGTAAGGAGAGTGGAGAGAATCTCAGGCTTAAGAGGAAAGCATGAATAAGGTCGCATAGAGAGGACTCCAAAGGCAGTGTGTATGTCAGGAGCATAGAATGCACAGTGAAAGTAATATGAAACATAATGGAAAGTGGTCAGTATATTGTGCCAGATTGTACAGGATCATTAATCCCGGGTGTAGGAGGTTAGGGGGGAAGTTTTTTGGGTTTTTTTTGTTTTTTGTTTTTTGTTTTTTATCAGTGACATGATCAGATCTATGTATAATATTATGAAAAATAGATTGGAGGAGGGAGGGAGTAAGATGAAATGGGAGAAATCATTTAAGAGGCTATTGGAATATTCCAGGCAGATGGTGGTAAGGATGATGGGGGAAATACAGAATTGTTGCAGAGGTAGAATTAATGGCATGATATAACTGAGATGAGAGAGGAGTCCAAAATAACCCGTGTTGGCAACAGAGTAAGTGAATGGACAGGTTCGAGCAATGAGAGGAGAGAGGACTGCCAGACAAGTATGAACATGTTCAAGTTGTTGAGAAAGTATGAGGAACAACAGATGGCATAGTTTGGATAGAGTATAGGATGTGGGAGCTGGACAGGTAGGTTGGAGCCGACCATCATGGGAATTGAACACCTAGCCAAAATGAGTGCTTTTGTTTTTAATACAGCAGAAGAGAGAAGGCAAAAGTCACAAGAACTGCTTTCCATCTGTGGAGAGCATAAAGGGGGTGAAGGGCCTATTCCCATCTAGGAACTGGTGCTGAAAGCTGGGTATCAAATCACTTAAGTTTTTGAGCAAGTCTATGACACATGAGAACTGTCCATCATAATGATTCATCTGGGAACCATGTATGTAGGTTGGACTGGAGGTGGGGGGAGACTGGAGTACAGAACTTCAAAGGTTTTTAATAGGAATCTATTATTTTGTTATTTTACATATATATATATATTGATATATTTAAATAAAACTGATTTTCTTTGTAAAATTTTCTAAT
Source organism: Myrmecobius fasciatus (assembly GCA_023553655.1). NCBI lineage: Eukaryota > Metazoa > Chordata > Mammalia > Dasyuromorphia > Myrmecobiidae > Myrmecobius > Myrmecobius fasciatus. Next base: position 635,559 of record JAJPUD010000277.1, read on the forward strand.
GGGAGAAACATTATAAAAACAACAAGCTATACTTAGGGTCCTTTGTGGAGGTAATGAGAGATAAGGAGAGGGAAAGAGAGAGACAGAGACACACATAGACTCAGAAAACGATTCTGGGTGTACATGAGTTTTGCTGGAACAGGAAGGAAGGCTAGATGGAAAGACCAAGAGGGAGAGGCTTGTAGACATGAGAGACAAGCAGTGAAAATGACACAGTGGTGAGTATTGAGTGCAAAGTTGATGGTAAAAATAGAAATAGCAGGATTAATTGATTAGCAGTGGACTTCTGGAGCAGAAGTGAAAGAAGACCTGATAATTTTGAGGGACAGGAGGATAGAAAAACAGATTTTTGGGGCTAGGGGGAGATGAGTTGAGTTTGGATATGTTATTAGCCTGATGAAAAGATCTGTGGCTATTTGGGGAAATTTTTTCTTTTGGCCTCAGGATAAAAATAAGAGGAAGGGGTAGATATTACTGAATTCTGGAGGTGGAGTCTTTATTTTAACAATCATTTGTGAAGTCCCTCTCAAAACACAAATCACAGAGATTAATAAAGGGAAACAGTTCTGGCCCTCTAGGAACTTCCATTCCACTGGAGGAGAGGAGTAAGGAATATATATAGCACATACCCAGATAAGGTAGTACTAGATAATTTGAGAAGAGAAGGTATGAACAATTGGGAGTGACGTGATCAAATAAAGGTGCCCTAGCCAAGCCTGCAAAGAAGCTAGGAATTAATTCTAATTGACTAGAGTAAAGAGAATAAATTCCAGGCATGGGGTGAGGTGGGGGGTGGGGTCAGGTAAACAGATCCTGGATAATTTCATGGGAGAGTTAATTGGTCGGAATGACTAGTGCTTCCTGTGCCAGAGGGAGAATAATATAAAATAAATGTTAAAGAGCTAAGTTGGTAATAAAATAGAATAATTGAAGTATTAATGGAAGTTAAACTGGCACCTTCCTTTCAGCAAACATTTTAATCTATGAAATAAGATGTAACCTAAGTAAAATGTAAAAGTATTGTATCATAATTACAGGTTATTTTGTCAGGTCAACTTGTTGGCCCGATTTTTTCTCTTTTCTATTCTGGGGTCTTCCTGACAGCCAAATACTTGATTGATTGGGTATTTATCAAACTCATAAACTTGTACTTAAGTGCTGGGGTTATTGTACAAAGTCAAAAATGAAAGAACAGCCCAGAGCCGTAAGTACATTTTACTAGCTGAAAAACAACAGTCCTTGCTCTTGAGTTTGTGATCTATTTAAAACAAACCTACAGATACATATGGCATAAAGCTTGTGGCAAAGGATTGACTAGCCAGCCAACCAGCTAGCATCTGTATATACACTGGCAAGAAATATAACCTCATAACCTTAATGGTTCTTCATCTTTTTGGTGTCATGGATGTCTTTGGATTTAGTAGTGCCAGTCATGAACTCCTTGTCAGAACAAGCTTTTGAATCAAAAACACATAAAATTTGTTTCCTTTGTGATTCTATTGAAATAGAGTTCTCAAGATTTTATTTTATTTTATTTTTATTTATTTATTTTCACAAAAGTTGCTCTTGGGTCCCACGTTAAGAAGCTGAGAGATCCCAAGGAGCTTTGCTGAGCATGTTTTCAACTGAATCCCAGGACCTATCCTCTACACTGGGTTTTAGAGTTTGTTTGTTTGTTTGTTTTCTTTTTCTTTTTCTTTTTTTTTTTTGATTAGGACAGGAGGGATGTACTCTTTGTAAAGGGGAAATGCATTGATGTTTATAAAATAGAATAGAATCCCATTAGAACATGGCTCATCATTATCAGACTTGAATAGTCTGTCCTTCAAACCATCCTTCATGAACAAGAAAACTCCTTACATTGGCCCTTAGACAGGTATTGATTGGAACCCTGCAGGGGCTTTGGCTAAGCATTTTAGGGGCCAAAGTTGTTGAATTTATAGTTCAATGTTAATGAAAGGGAGAGCCATAGACCTAATAACTTTGACATTTAATAGATTGTAAGTTTCTTGAGGACAGGAATTACTTTTTTATTTTTGTGTAGTCCAGGTTGAACACCTCAGTGCCTGGCATATAAATACCTAATGCTTCTTCACTGGAATGAAATTAAGTAGAACAAAATGTGATTTACAGTTTTACACTACCATAATTACATTAGCATTCTCGACTCTAAATTATCTTATGGAGCTATAATAGCATGAAAATATCTACCAATTCAGGAACAATAAGATGATTATTATACTCAACTTTTTAAAAACCTGAAGCCAGGTTAAAAATGAATATTTAATCTAGTGATAATCAAACTTTTTTTTTCTTCTCACAGCATAGTATTTGGGACATAATGAAGTAAAGAACAGTTTTAAGTTTGTCAATATAACTGAGTTGCAGCTTCTCACATTAGGAGAATTCTGACCTAAAAAAAGTATATATTTTTAAAAAAGAAAAGCAAATAACCCAGCATTCTCTGTGATGATATCTAAAATAGTATCTTCTTTCTCTCTCTTCCCTTCCCCTGCCCCCATAGTTCTCCTTTCCCCAGTAGAATATAAGCTTCTGGAAGGGAAGGATAATCATTTTATTTTGTCTTTCTATCTTTGCCTTGTATAGTGGTGGCTTAATAAGATGCATGTTGGATTAATTTGAATAGATTAATCCCTAAATCACTTTCCATCAGGAAAGGACTTTGGAAATCCTATCTTCCAAGCCCTGTGTTATAGATCTGAATCCTATATTTATGGACTAACTTCCTCAGGTCACTTCTTTCATAGAGAGTACTTTGAAGGGGTAGAGGGGGAGCTCACCAAGGTTTCCAGTTTCTGCTCAGTTCCAGAAGAAATATCAGTCCACCTGAAGCTTGGGGGGGAAATAAGACATTTTAATTATTTCTGACCCTCAAACCCTTTCGCTGAGCCATACGGCTAAAAAATCTTTTGAAAACATTTTTCTTCCCTTGTCAGTAGAGTGAATATGGTAAATAGGACTGTATGAGTAATCAGAAGACCCTGTAAATTGCAGTGTTTTGGGGTCATCAGTCCATCAACACATATTCATTAGGTACTTGGTATTGATTCCAGATTCTGAACAGAGGCCTGGCAATCAAAAGAAAAGCACAAACAGTTCTGTCCCTCCAGGAAATTAATGTGGAAGGGACAATATGGCTCCCCCAGGTGCATCACAGATGCATAAAAGGTACAAAGGAGATGGAAAGATAACTTTTATGGAGAGAGCTCTGGCTTCTGGAAGACTGGCCTTCTGCAGAAGGTGGGCATTGAGGAAGCCAGACATGAAAAAGTGAGAAGGGAGATCAAACCAGGCATGAGGGCCAACCAGTTAAGCCACAGAGATGAGAAATGGAATGCTCTGGGCAAGGGACATGAAATATGCTTTCCCCTGTTCCTGAGGTAAGAATTCACTCTGAGGTCTTGATTTCCACTTAGTTGAGGCATTTTTATTTCTTGCAGAAGGGAAAAGCCCAAAGCTAACTGGGCATCCCAGCCAAACGAGCAGAACAGTTTATGATATTTTGTGGAATGAAATGAGGGTAGTACAAAATGTGAAGAGATCATTGATAATATATGATGTTGGAAAAGTAAATTAAGTTCTGTGGTAGTGACTCTTTTGAAATATTCTGAGAAAGTTAAAATATTAATGGATAATTGATTACAAGTTGAGCAGATGCTTTTCCATTCTGAGTAACAGCAAGGTTTCCCGTGGGGTGAGGAAAGTGCTAAATTATCAGTGACTCTCAGGTAGCAATGTCTAGCTTACCCACAATTCTTTGTTAATAATGACAAGCCCTCAAGGAGTTTAGCTAATACAGGCCTAAAGCCCTGATCCCACCCTTGATATAATTGTAGGTGCAGAAGTGTGAGAGATTGCCCTCCAGCTGTGTTGACTGAAGCACTTTGATTTTTTTGAAAGTGTCTGCTTTCTTGATTTGTAGGATCAAAAAGTGGTACAGTAGATTTGGCATTTAGAGGATGCCCTGAATTTGACATCTACAAAAGACCGGGGTTTAATTCCCAACTCTGTTCCTTCCTACCTTAGTGTCCTTGGGCACAGGTTCAAGTTGGACTGGAAAATCTGAAATAATAGCTCTATTTGTGATTTGCCCCCTTTAAAAACAAGGTGAAACAGAGTAGATTTTTGTTTATCAGGGTTTCTGGGTAGTTGAATTCTATCTAGTTAATTGAAATGTTAAAGTCTGGAGATTTGCCTAGCTTTGCCAACTGGTTCTACAAAAACATGAAATTGGTCAAAACAATGGTATTAGTTCAGAGAGAACAGTGTTAGAAATTTAAGATGGGTTACCTGGGCAGCCAAAGTTCACTGATAAAGGCTTAAAAGGCAAGAGATGAGATGGAATTTTACCCAGCTAGAAACTCTTTTCTCTTCCCCCTTCCCTTCCCTCCTTTCCCTTCTCCTCCCCTCTCTCCTCCTCCCTTCCTGTCAATCCCTCTTCTCTCAGGCAAAAGGGAGAGAGGGTCATCCTCCTTGAACTCCACAAGCAGTCAGGTTTTTTGATTGGCATTGAGTACTGTTCCCCAGCAATCAGAAAGCAGAGAGGCACCAAGGTCGAGCCTTGAAGAAAATGGTATTTGTAACTAGTTGGCCACAGTTCCTTGTGATCCGGAACCAAAGGAAACATTTGTTATTTTAAAGTTAGTAGGAAGGATAATTAGCTTCAGCAGGGGAAAAAAAATCTTAGTGCAGCCAACATTAAAAGTCTCTGAGAAGCTGCAAGAGGGTAGTTTATTCATGACCAGTAGAAATTAGTTTAGGTCTTCCCGGACTTAATTCCAAGAACACTGGATTGGCAGTCAGTTCAGATCCTGAGTTCACATCCCAGTTCAGTTGCTTACCACCTGTACAACTCTAGGTAAGTCATTTTTTTTTCTATTGGCCTGAGTTTCATCATCTGCAAATGAAGGGGGTTGATACTAGATGATCTCAAAGGTCCCAGCTCAAAAGCTTTAGTTCTCTATAAGAATCCAAGCCTATCCAAAAAGCTTTTATTAAGCATTTACTAGGCCTCGGGCATCGGGGATTCTAAGACTAAAAATAAAATCACCTCTACCAATGAGCAATGAGCTTTTAGGTTTTGTTGTTGTTGTTGTTGTTGTTTTGTTGTTGTTGTTTGTTTGTTTTTTAATTTTAAATTAAATTTTCTTTAAAATCATCAAACATTTTTCCCCTCCCTCTCATTTTCCCCTCTATTTTTTGCCAAAAGACCCTTTTCTGGAATTTCAATTGATTATTATTCTTAAGTCTTCAGAGTTCTTAAGTATTTCAGAATTATTTGTTTGTTGTTGTTGTTCCAGTATCAGTGTTTTATTCATTCAAAAGTTTATATTCTAATGGTATATTCAAAACATATTCAATAAAGTATTGTTCAACTATTTGTAACCCCATCTGGGTATTTTTTGTTTTTTTGGCAGAAATACTAGTTTGCCATTTCCTTCTCCAGTTCATTTTACAATTGAAGTAGCTGAGGCAAATAGGGTAAAGTGATTTGCCTAGAGTCACATAGCCAGTAAGTGTCTCAGGTCACATTTGAACTTATGAAGATCAGTTTTCCTGACTCCAGGCCTGGTACACTATGTACTGTACCACCTAGCTGCCCCATATTTATGTAGGGGTGTGCAAATAATTGTCTAATTTTAATCTAAATGAAACAGAAAAGATGTCCTGCAGAAGGTGAAATTTAGCTGAGTCTGTATGAAGCCAGAGAGTGCCAAGAAATACAGGTGAGGAGGGAGTCACACCCCAATGCAAGGGGATAGAGGTTGGAGTTAGGAACATCAGGAGGATCATTTTGACTAGACTATAGAATGTATCAGTGCCTGGAGGAGGACTATGAGATATGTACTGAGACTGGAAATGAAAGAAGCTTCTTAAAAGATACTATACAAATAAAAATCTAGTCATTCAGGCACTCACTAGCTGTGTGGCTCTGGAATAATCACCTCTGTTGCCTCAATTTCCTCAGCTGTAAAATGAGAATAACAAAAAGTCCCAGGATTGTTGGGAGAATAAAATAAGATGACAAATGTAAAGTGCTGAGCACAGTGCCTGACACACAGTAGGTATTTTATTAATCTTAACTATTATTATCACCATTATTATATACAACATAAATATATGCCTATAAATACAGCAAGAGCTCACATGTCTGGTCAGATTGATTTACCTAGTTAATAATAGTGTTTTTTCTCACTCTTCCTGACATCAACCTTCATAATATGGTTCCGCTTTTAAGATTGGTGTGAGAATAAACCCAAGAAAGTTTCCCCACCTACATGTATCTCTTTGAGGAGATCAGAATGTACTTCTCTGAAAACCATGTATGGGAGTAGCTAGAAATCCACTGGCAAAATTTCATCAGCTTTATTCTCATTGCCTTTGTTGCCTTCCCCCAAAACCCCAAGTGCCATCACAACTAGTGTCTACTCTCTTCCTACTAAAGAAGTTTACCAAGTGATCTTTAAGTGAGGAATCATTTCTTTATGGGATGAAGAGCCTATGCCCCTGTCCTAGGAGCTGGCCTTGAGCCAAAGATGGAAGAGAATTCTATTTTTATGTAGAAGACTTGCCTCTGTTATGTTTATTAGAGGGCCTAACATATAGTATTTAAAAAATGCTTGTTGCGCTGCCTTTTACTTTGAGACTTGAATACTAAGTGTTTAAATTGAGTGGCTAGAACTGATTTTCAGATTGGGAGGAGGAAGAGGAAGTTGTTGGCATTCATCTTACTCTGGATGAGAATTTTTGGCAGGGAGAAACTGTAAGCCAGCAAATAAAAAGATAGGTCTCTGTCAGAGGTCAGACACCGATTTGAAGAAAATGAGCCTGTCATTTAAACTTTACAATCGTTTTTCTCATTTTTTTTTTCATTTTATTAGTCTTTCAAAAAGAAAAATAATAGTAAACACAATCTCTAATCTGATTACTTCCTTAATGCTTTGATCTTAACTGCCTTTCTTCCTGGCCAATCTCCCCTGGACGGAGACCCTCTCCCCTCTTCATCTTGCTACTAGCCTTAGCATTGTAGGAGAAGACCTGAGGGAGAGAGAGGGGAACAGCCAGAGACAGGGAAAGGAAGGGAACAAAACTGAAGGAAAGGAGAAGGAGGGTGGGAGAAAAGGGAGGGAAGGGGGGGAAGAGAGAAAGAGAGAATATGAATGAATATGGATACAGGCATATACATAGTAATGGGGGGGGGGCACAATGTAAAGTAACTGGAGGACTGAATTCCAGCCTCTAGCTTGCTACAAGGTAAATCAATCCATTATCTGAATGATCTGGGGAGACCAGGGAATTATGGAACAAAATGGAAATTCTACAGACAGTTTTGTCCTAACCACAGGCTTTATGCTAGCCACTTAATAGATTTTCAATCTCATGAATATAGATATTTCATCCAAGGAGGAATCTTCTTCTATACCTATTCAAACTATACAACTCTTGTCTGTGTTCTCCTTTATATTTGACACATCCAATGTGTCAAGGATTTTCTTCCAGTTGTGCTGCCAGTGAATATGGAGGATGTCCATTGGTTATCCATCCTTTCCTCCTTTCATGACATCCCCTCCATTCCTTTTTCAAAGTACTTTTCTTTGTTGACACTCTTTATTTTGCTACTTCTTTGTAATTCCTTGGATAGACTTCTGAGAGAGAGTGAGTGAGTGAGTATTGTTTCGGCTTGGGAGTGTCTATCTGATGTCGCCATCCTGAATTAAAAGTGGCAGAAGGATGAAAGTGGGAATGAAGTCTTTGAAGCTAAATAGGATATTTGATTTGTTGTATAGGTGATGGCCTGTTATAATGAAAATGTATTTACTTATACAATATAGGAAAAATATTATATCATCTAAACTATGATGATAACATGGCTTTATTTATCCACGAACTTTTCCTGTGGTACCTCAGACGTTGAATCCTACCTTTTTTTTTTGGCTGAGGCACTCGATCTCTCCATGCCTCAGTTTCTTCACCTGTAAAATGGAGATAATAGCATTTACCACTTTAAAATCATATGTCACTGTCAGCTTTTATTCTATTGGCTGTCAGTGTAGCATGGTGGATAGAGAGGTAGCCTTGAATCCGGGAAAACATAAGTTTAAGCCCTGCCTTTGATATGTACTAGCTGTGTGACCCTAGGCAAGCTTCTGTTCTCCAGGCAGCTAAGGTAAGTTGCAGAGAAGATTCCCATCTCTATTGAGCAGGGGGAGTTTCCCTACCAAGGAGTTCCAGTTCTCATTTTTTCCTTTCTCTTATATTACTTGAGAAATGGAGAGGTAAAGGTGGTTTGGCCCTGCCTCCAAGAGCCATTATTCATGCAAGCTTTTTCCAGGTGGTTTTGCTGTCTTAAACATTGCTCAGAAGCTATCTTACAGAACTGGTTCTTCAGGATGATGTAGGATGGCTGCTCAATCACTTGCTCCTCTGGCTGGCAGCAGGGAGAAAGCAGGTCCAGTCAGGAGGCAACTTCTGTAACGTGCTGATTTTCAGCCGTCTTTCTGACTCTGTCCAGTTGGGTAGAGAGGATGCAATGGCCTTCCCAGCATTCAATTTTAGTCTGCTGGGGGCTCTTAAAAGGCATTCTCTTACCAGAAGTGTCCTGAGAAAGTTTAGTTCAATTCGGTGCAATTTAACAAGCTTTTATTAAAGGCTCAAAAGAGAGAATAGTTGTGTATCACTTAGCATAATGCCAAGCATGTAGTAGGCACTACATAAATACAGATTTCCTTCCCCCAAATGCCTGATAAAAGAAGGATGTATTGTCCAAAATGCCCAGGATATAAAGGAAAACAATGAAAGCTAATCTTCTAGGAGCTTCTGTTCTATTACGGATACAATTTATCTGGAGATAAAAGAAATATAAGAGGAGTAAGCACTAACAAATAGGGCAGGCAATCAAGAGATTCCTGTAGAGGTGACCTTTGAGCTGAGCCTTGAGAAAATCAGAGGATTCTAAGAGATGAAGTTGGAGAAGAGTATTAGTTGTGATCTGTAAAGAAACAGAACTGGGAAAAGGACTGCAGAGTTTGGAGTACCAACTGGCAGGTCAGTTTGGTAGAATGAAGAATGTGTGAAGGTAAATAAGGTAAAATAGATTGGAGTTAGACTGTGAAGGGCTGAAAATGTCGAGCTGAAAGAATTTGTTTTCTCCTAGAGACAGTAGGGAGCCATAGATGATCCTTGAGCAGGCAAGTCATCCCCATGGCTTTGAAAGATTATTTTGGTCATATGCTAGATGGCTTGGAGAAGGGGGATACTGGAAGCAGGTCAGAGAAACTATGTTGAGGGGTCTGGGTAATCATGTAGCAATTTGTTTTTTTCCCCAAAACTTGTCCTCCCTGTTGGAAGAACATTCTGCTTTCTTCAGCAACATTCTCACTGCATCTTCTGTAAAATTGGTACTTCGTTGTTGTCTGTTATCTCACATGTTCTCACCCAGCCTCTGAAAGCCTGGGGATGGAGAAGTTACCAGTTGGGCTTCCCATTATCAAGATGTATAAAAATACTTTGTATTCCTTGGAGGAAGTATAGGAGATAAGGAAATACTTGTTCTTACACTTGTCCCAAGGAGGATTCTGGCTTTCCGGGAGTCTGGAGGTAGTGTGAAAGGGTAGCTCCAGCCAAGCCCTTCCTGTATTTAGAGGCAGTGAGCTACAAATAAAGGTTACAGGCTCAGAAGAAGACTTGGAGTTGAGGTGGTTTTCCCAGAGTCCATGGGGTAGCTGATCAGAGGAAGCGAGAGTGCCACTTGCAAAATCAATATTCCATCCCTAGGTCCACTTTTTGCTCTGGAGATTCATTTTTCTTCTCCTAGGATAACAGGTTTGTTTCTTTTTATAACTAGTGAAAGGATTCCGAAAAGCTGGATCTACAATTTCATTTGTTTGTTTGTTTTTCCCCATAGTAAGTAAATGACCAGAGGCAGTGTGGTCCAGTAGATTGAGAGCTGGCCTTAGAGTTTCCTGAGAAGATTTGGGTTGAAGTGGAGCCTTTGCTAGGTCTGGCCGTATAACCCTTCGCAGGCTGCTTTCTACTCTGCTAACCAGCAGCTATCAAAAGCTAGAATTGGCAGAGCAGTGACAGGTATGCATTGGGACAGGGAATTCCTCACCAGGAATCCCTTACCCTAATGAAATGATGAGTCTAAACCAAAAATTAAATGATAGGAAAAATTTTTTTTTTCTTTTTGCCAAAAAGTAGATTTACTTAGGAGAAAAGGTTACTTATAAAATAAGAGGTCAATGGGAATGGCAAATATGAAATAGATTTGGGAGAGCAATAGGATTACCAAGGAAAGGACCAAGGAAAGGAGTTTGAAAGAATCCTTTGAAGGAATATGCCATAAAGTCTGGGTATGCCATTGACTGGCAGGTTAGCTCCATAGAGGAGTTTAGCAGACTAATCAGAGTGATCTATACTAAGGAGAAAGATACCATTAGTGGGAAGACACTATGAGGAGGAGGGAGAGAATACCTCAAAGTGGGCTTAGTCCTGAAAAGAACTTAGTCTATAGAAAAAATCTTAATCCAAGATTTATAAAATCCTTTGATAATTTTCTTAAAGACTTCCTCACAAGTTTTGAAAAGGTAATACTTAAATGGCTATGAAAAAAATTAATTCCACAATAAGAAATTTAACCTGGGACTGCTAGACAGCAATTGATGTTGAAATTTACACTCCTTGCTTCACCATTTATGACAGATGGCAAGGGTCTAGCTAAATAGTATGAGCAGGAATTTCTGCTTGAGGATTTGAAGGGGTTGTATATGCATATATATGTATATGTATATATAATATATATGTATATATGTGTGTGTGCATACACATGTGTGTATATATATGTACATATATAAATTAGTGAAGAACCATACTATAAAGATGGAGAAGGGGTACTATTGTGTGTGTTGGGGGGCGCCTTAGAAATCAGGGCAACAAGTTTATTCTGTAGGTATTTAGAGGGGAGTGAAGGAGAAAATCTACAGTGAGCCAGCCATCAGATTCTTTGATGTGTTTTGATCTGATTGAGAATGGCATTACACTGGAGTTCATTTCTTTTTGAAAATTTAAAATAAATTAACAAATACCATTGCAGAATTGATGATTTTACTTTGTATTTCAGAAGCCCTTTTCATTTGAGGATTTCACACAGCTACTTTATAAACTATGAGTTACTAAACCTCATTTATTTTCCTACAAGTAAGCAGACGGTATCTTTTTTTCTTGTAGTAAATAAACAGTAAGATGGTTTCTTTATTGCAAGCAGAGAAATTGAGGGAAATCGAGAGGACATGAGTTGACCACAGTCTGTGACAGTACCCCTACTCCCAGTTTCAGATAGAGTAGAGATGCAAAGGTTCTCAGAAGCTATCTCTTCTGGGCCCCTCCTTACAGACAGCCAAGAGATATAGTGGATGGTGCACTGGGACTAGACTCAAAAGGACCTGAGTTCAAATAGAGTTTCAGACACTTATTAATTGTTTGATGAAGGGGAAACCACTTAACCTCTCCCTGCCTCAGTTTCCTCAACTGTAAAATGGGAAATGATAACAGCATTCACCTCCCAAGGTTGTTAGGAGAATCAAATGAGATCATAACCATAAAAGGTATTAGCAGAATGCTTGCAACACAGTAGGTGATATATAAATGTTAAGTATTATTATATAGGTAATAAAATTGAGGCCTGTTGAGGTTAAGTGACTTTTCCAATGTCAGGATTTGAATCCAAATCCTCTTACTCCATAGTTGGTATTTTCCCTCCGTGGCATCCTACAGAAAGCGTTCTCTTAAGATATTCCCCTCTCCATTTAATTTCTGGACTATGAGAAGCCCTTCTGTTGACTAGGTAGCAAATAGGTATGTTTACCACAGAGATATTTACAATTCACAGTATTTACTTTCTGTCCACATATAACAGAGTCCTGCAGTGATTTCAAAGCTTAGATTTCAATCTACAGTAATGAAAGAAACTGGGTCAGTTCTTACATTGGGCAAAGGCCTTGAAATGTACGTGGCAGTAGGGCAGGATCTTTTTCAAGGAAGAATGACGTGTTTGTGCAAAACTCCCTGTGTCATTGCGACATGCAGAGTTTCTAAAGAGGAGTAAAAAGTGGCATTTTGACATGACCACTGCCCCTCTGTTTCTTCTGGCTTTTTCATCATGAAGAGGTCAGGGAATATAAATATTCTTCCCTAGGAAATAACACTTTTTTTGTGTTCTTAGTCCCTGAAATCCCTTCTTTCTGGATCACAGTCAACAAACATTTATTAGATCCCTGCTGTGTACCAGCCCCTTTGCTAAATACAGGAAGTACAAAATTAGGCAAGGAAAACATCAGTCCCTGCTATCAGAGTTTACAGTTGAACCACTTTTCATGTGTTCTCCTTAAGCTGTCCCAGACCCTCAGGTGAGATTCCTTTAAAACAAACAGTTCTTACTTTGTGGTATCCAGGAGATTGGACAGGAGTTAGTATAACCCAGAATCTTAGAGATTTAGCTTTTCTCTTCCATCTGGGGAGACAAGGAGAGTTGTCTCTCCAGATGGAAGCTCCTCATACATTTGCCTCCATTTGCTAAGGAAGGATATCATATGCTCATATGGGTCTTGAGTTTGAAAGGGGCCTTTGAGGCAATCCAGACCAACCACCCTCACTTTACAGTTGAGGAAGTGAGAGTCAGATATGTGAAAAGCCTTACTCAAGGACATATGGAAGCTGGAATATGAATGTAGGTCCTCATGGCTATTTCAAAGGGTTCTTTCCACGATACCTTGCTGTTAATGTGAAGTGGTCTTGCCTAAAACATAGGGTAAGAAGTATGAATTTGGGTTTTGGGAGGAAAATAAGGGAGTCAGCTTAAATTTAATCTAGTCCTTTTTTCTTTAAAAAAAAAATTACTTTAAACTTTGTTTTATCCAAACCCCAAGCATTCAGGATAATAGAATTATAAGGGATCTTGAAAGGTAATCTAGACCCCAGGTTCTTACACTATGATTTAAGACTTCTTATGAGTCCTGTAACTGAATGTGGGGATAACGAAATTATTTATTATCAGTAGATGTTTGATTTGTCTACCTATTTTATAAACCCATATAAAGGGATCATGTAAAAATTTCTTTGGTGAAAAGAGATTGTGAGTGGAAAATTAGAAAGACTGTGGAGAAGCAGAAGGGCCTAACCAAGGGGGTGATAAATAAGTCCTGCCCTACCTTTTTGAGGCAAATTCTACTAGAAATGGGGTCCACTACACCCATGGAATTTACATTTTAATCTGGTTCGGGTAATACTTGGAAATGTTGTGGGGGCATGTGACCATTTCTGATCTAGAACAATTCCCCCATTTTACAGACAAAGACATTTAGTCCAGAAGCAGAGTGCTTAAAATAGAAGTGTCAAAAGCCAGATTTATATGGCACTTAAGGATTTGTAAGGTACTTTACAAGCCATTTGAATCCCACAGCAGCCCTGAGAGATATTAGCATCTTTCTCGTACATATGATTAAACTGAGGCATAGAGAAATCAACTATCCAAGGTAGAATTCAACTCTTAGTCTTTCCATGGCTTCACTAACTGGACATTAATAAGTGGGTGAACTCTGCACCTTCAGAGTAGACATGGTTTCCTTCATTTTTATCTGTTTATTCATCATCTAACACTGAGGAGATCCTCAACAAAGGCTTGAATTTAAGTTTGTTGGTTTGGAACCAATGACCTAGCCACTAGAGGTCATGTTGTTGAATGGAAAGGAGGCTGACCTCAAAATTGGGTTGACCTGTGATACATAGTGACTTGGGTAATGCTGGCCAAATTTTTCTGCTAGCTTTAGGCTAGGATATCACACAGCTCCCTAAATTGCAGGAGAGATGCTAATTGGCATTGGGAGCAAATTTGCTCCCTGCCCTAATGAAATGATCCAAAAAACTTGCACAAAAATCCTAGTTGCTATGACATGAATCTTCACCTCCTTCCTTCCTAAGCCAACAAAGAAAAAAAAATCAAAACAAAACGAGAGGTTGTTTTTAGTTTTGTACAAGTTAGAAGGAGGGAAAGACCAGGTGTGCCAGTTGTAATTTCCAACCTTCCTGGTTATGTTTCATTTGAGCTGGAACTCAATCAGAATGAAAACCTTTTTAAAACTTTCTCCCAAATTTAAAATATTTCAAAAACATTACTGTGATCGAAGAGAAACAACAGATAGGACTGAGGAGAGCATTGGAGAAGGTCAGAGATGTGAGTTTTATTCATGGAGTCGCCACTTGAAAGTTGTGTAACTCAGGGCCAGACACTTATCCTCTCACCCAGCCTCAGTTTCTGCACCCATAAGACGAGTGAGTAATATCAGCCCCATCTCCAGTAGTAGGGTGAAATGACATACTGGATGTGAGCATTTTACAGGCTGTTATTGCCACCCAGATGCTCCATATTATTCTCCTTGCCAGCCAATTAAAAGACAGAGCAGGCAACACCAAAAAGCCTATAACAGAGAGCCCCAGGTAGGCCAGGAGGCTCTGGAAGGACCTTCCCTGCAAACAGCAGTTCACCGAGCCTGCCAGACACATCTTGCCTTTCATTGTGCCTGATCTCAGGTAAAGGAAGGCCCTTCTATTGTGCTGTTGTTAAGGTTTCTTGGACGCCAGATTCTCCTAACCTCCATTTCTAAATAAATCCCCTCACCTGGACAGTAGGAAGAAAGAAAAGACTTAGACGATTAGGATCCCTTATTAACTTAACTTGAGAGAACCAAGAATTTTTGTGGCAGAGTATATATATGCTTCTTGTCTTTTTTTAATGGGCTCCTGAAAGACTATTAGTTGGTAGTAAGAATCTGAAGTTAGATAGCATCCCTGAGACCAGTCCATAGAAGGAACCTGTGTGGCCCTCTAGTCTAACCCCCTCATTTCTGAGTCTCACGGCAGCTTGTACGTTGATCAAAGTCTCATAGGTAGCAAGTGGCAGAGCCAGAATTTGAGCCTCACTGTCCAACACCAAATCCAGTTTATAGATCCAGAGTCGGAAAGAATTGAGAGACCATCTGACCCAATTTTTACTCAAATTATAAGCATCCTTAAATTCTGGTTCTCTCCCCCCACCCCCCACTTCAGACACAGTTCTGATCATGAAAGGCTGGATGCCCGTGATTTAATGGATCTAGGGAGTCCTCTCTGCCAACTCTCTGCCAAGAAAAAAAAATTCTTGTCCTAGAAAATTGTCTAGAACTCTGAGAGTTTAACTGACTAGTCCAGGCTTACACAGCCACCATGGGCCAAAGGTGGGACTGGAATTCAGGTTTTCCCCGACTTCAAGGCTGGCTTTTCATCTGTTGCCCCTCAACCTCTAAATGATGAAAGAAGGAAGCCAATAAATATTTATTAGACACTTACTCTTGCCAGCCACTGTGTTAATAGTTTTATAATCATCATTCATTTGATCTTCACAACAAGCTTATGAGGTAGGTGATATTATTGAGCAAATTGAGGCAAACAGGCAAAATGACTTGCTCAAGATCACCTAACTAGTAAGTATCTGAGGCCTTCCTAACTCCAGGCCCAGTGCTTTTTCATGCACCACTTACTTAGCTGCTTGATGAATTTATTATAACAAAGGAAACATTCCACATCTGGATTGTTAGGAAGCTTTTACCATAAATGGAAGTGAAATTTGCCTATTTAAGAGACAATCTCATCCCTTTTTTTTTTTTTTTTTTTTTTTTTTTTTTTACAAATGAGCACAGGAGGTTCAGGGAAATGAAATGATTTGCCTAAGATCCTACAGGTGGGATTTGAACCCAGAACCTCTCTGACTCCAGAGCCAATGTTGTTTTCACTCTGTCATACTGCCTGCTCTCTGAGAGTCCTCCAGATATTTGGAAACCACTGTGTCTTTTCCTCAGACAAGCACCTCCTCCATCCTATCAGCTGCTCCTGAGGTGCTATGGCTACTTTCTAGTCCCTTCATCTGCCTACGTAGGTTTCAGGTCCACAAAGTGTCTTTTCTAGCACCTGGCATCTTAAAATGTTATCCAGCAGCCTCTAGGCCATTGTTAAGGGCAAACTCTTTCCAGCTGTTTGGGGTTAAGAGGAAGAAGGAACTTGGACCAAAAAGGAGACCTTGACCCTGGAAAGGGACAGCTCCTCTCTCAAGAAAGGCCCCCAAATTATGTCAAAGAAACAAAAAGAAAAAGGTTCATCTAAAAAAGGGAACGGCAAATCCTCAAAGGTATGGCTTTGGTATTTAAATTTATTAAACATACATGGGAGGATTGTTTAGCCCGTTATGTGCTGCTTTTTTATTTGGGTAATGGGCTTTTTTCTGTTTTGTTTTGGGAATTGTTGGGGTGGGTAAAGATATCGTGGATTGCTTCCATTGATTTTTTTTTTTTTTAAAGAGGGAAGCACAATCTATGTATAGCTATTCATACTCATACCCAGGCTTGCATAAGAGGAAGTTCTGGGTTTGGTGTTAATAAATGACTTGTTTTTTAAAACAAGTCACAATATTCGTAGGTTTGGGACAAGGGGAGGGAGAATGGAGGGTGGGGAAGCACCCTTCTTTCTAAATCATCAAAGGACAACTCCTTCCTGTGATTCTTCCTGGTTGGTTGGAAATAAACAGGCTATTTTGAAAACTCTTTCCAATGAAACTGGAGTGATTATGTCAGCCAAAGAACCTGCCAGGCAATGTTCTGAATCATGTGCCCTTTTAAACTAGATTCTGGTGTGAATTTTTGTTGTTGTTTTTAACTATCTGAAGGTTAGAGAAAGAGAGAGAGAGAGAGGCAGAGACTAAGAGAGAGGGAGAGGGAAACAGACAAAGAGAGGAAGACAGAGACGTGAGATACACAGAGGGAGAGAGAAAGACACAGACAAGAGACACAGAGGAAATACAGAGAGACATAGAGAGACCCTCTACATACACACATGCACTCTCTCTCCCTTTCTCTCTCTCTCTCTCCTTCCCTCTCTTTCTCTCCCTCTCTCTCCCCCTCCCTCTCTTCTCTCCTCTCCTTTCTCTTCTTTTTTCTTTTCCTCTCCTTCTTCTTTCCCTCCCTCTCTCCCTTCCCTTCTCTCCTCAACTACCTTAGCCCATTTGGAATTCCTTAAAGACTCCCCTCAAGAAAAAAAAAGACAGACAGCTGTCCACATCTCATCTCAGTGTCTTCTTTATCCCAGTGTCACATCTGCATGTCCTCCACATCAAGCCAGGCTCTCCTTCATTGTGGGTCCATAGGTGCCTTACTCGGCCCCTTACGTCTTCCCATCCAAGCTTGTCTTCCATCCCTCACCAGTGTATATAAGGTTAGGGTTACACGTTGTCTCCCTCCTTGTGGTCAGAAGTGGCTTGTCCTTTGTTCTCCCAGTGCTCAGCACAGTACCTGGCACACAGTCAGCACTTCATTAATGCTGCTTGCCCTGACTGCAGACCTGCTGTTAGTTGGACATCTCTTGTTTTCAAGGAGAAGCAATGACATCATGGGGTATTGTCTCAATTTGACTACAGCAGCCACAGTCCAGCTCCTGTCTCTGCCTTTGTCCTAGCCAACTCCCATGCCCTGGCGATGTTCCCTCTTCCCAGGTGCCTCTGAGGAACCATAGGCGTCTTAACTCAGTTCAAGTGCCATCTTCCATGTGAAATTTTTTATTTCCCACCCCCTCCCTGCCAGCTAGGTCATTACCATCCCATTAGGATATGACCTCAAAGGGTGGGAGCCAGTTCCCTTTTGTCCTTGTGTTTCTGTTCCTTAACAGAGTGCCTCTCTGCCTCACAGAGTAGGTGTTTAGTAAATGTTTGCTGAGTGTGTGTGTGTGTCCGTGTCTGTGTCCTATAGATATTTCCTAAAAGCAGCTCTGCCCTTTTCCAAACAGGAGCTTTTGGTGGGGAAATTGGAGGGCTGGGAGTGACCGAGAAGAATTAATATTCTAAGGTATGTTTGAGGGTCTCTTAGTTCCAGGAAGGAACATCAGGCCATTTTTCTTCATGCTCAAGGGGCTAAGTGCTAAAAAACCTACTTTTAAATGAAAAGGTTCTTGAATATTCTTGTGATCCCAAAGCACTTAGAATGATTCTTAAAATTTCCCCACCTCAGATTTCTCATCACCCCCGCTCCATTTCCTTTACACTTGACACATCTGTTTTCTTAGAATTATTTGTATGTGTTACCCACCCTCACTCTCACTAAAGCATGAGTTTCTTTTTTATTAAAGCTTTTTATTTTCATAACATATGCATGAATAATTTTTCTACATTACCCCATTCAAAACCTTGTGTTCGAATTTTCCCTCCCCTTCTCCCCCCCTCTCCTAGATGACAAGTAATCCAATATACATTAGATATGGTAGAAGTATAGAACATGAGTTTCTTAAGGGCAGATAGTCGGTTATTTCATCCTTGTCTCTCTTGCTTATTAACAGTACCTTGCATATCTGGTAAGTGTTTGTTGAACTGAATTTTTTTTTAAGTATTTGCTTTGTATTTGTAAATAACAAAGATTAATGGTAGCATTTTAGATGGGTTTAGATTTTGATAAGGGACAACTTTTTTAGCATGGGGTTATTTCAAAAACATACTGATGCTTCCAAAAAAAAATTGCTATTATTCGTCACTATCATCAAATAGAACAAAAAAGAACAATTAAGTAAAACAAAACTTGTCATAACAAAAAGCATGTTCCTCATTCTACACCTGTAGGCCACCACCTGCTTACCAACAAGAGGGAGAGGATGTTTTATCTTTGGCCTCCTAAAGCCAAGATAGGTCATTATGTTCCTCTGGGTTTTCATCAGCTTAGTGTCCTCCTTCTATATCTTCAATACATTGACAAATTTTTTTGATCACCTGCACTTGATACTGTTATCCAAATTCATTTTTCTAGCATTCACCATTATTTTAAGATTGTCAGGAGCAGGAACTACTGATATTATTTGATCAGAGCTTGGGATAATGACGATCTTTCTCCCTCCCTATCTCTTTCTTGCTTTGACTCTCTCTCTATCCCGTCTTCTCTCCCCTTCCCTCCCTCCCTGTCTCTTTGTCTCTGTCTCTTTCTTGCTCTGCCTCTCTCAATTTTTTTCCTCCTTCCTTCCCTCCCACTTTCTCACTCTCTTTTTCCTTTCCCTCCTTCCTCTTCCTCTCCTTCCTTCCCTCCCTCTTCTCTGTCTCTGTCTCTTTCTCTGTGTCTTTCTGACTCTTTCTCTCTCTCTCTATCTCCTTCTCCCTCTCTCTTCCCTCCCTCCTCCTGCCTCACCTCTATCTCCCTCCTCCCTTTCCCTCTGTCCTTCCTTATCCCTTTCCCTTTTTTCTCTTTCCTTCTTCCTTCCCTTCTCCCTCCCCCTTCCTATCCAACTCTGCCTTATCTTTTTATATTCTTCGAAATGTAGAAATAAGCATCACAAAGTGAAAATGAATAAATAAGAACTAAGATTTTTTTCCTCCTAATTTTAAATCTCTGGTGTTTTGACATCAAAAAAGAGTTGACAATAATATGCTTATTTCAGATCGTATTTCCTAGCATTTTTAGATCATGTATCTGAAAGCTTGCAGATTGCCTTATCTATAGCAGAGTAAGAGAACTGAGATTTCTCACTGCACTTGTGCATTTTGGAGGGTTCTTGGGGGTGGAAAGGCAGTTTAGGAACTGTGATGTCATCATTGTTGTTTGTCCTTTGTTCTTCAAGAGGACCATGACATCAGGGGAGGTGATACCAAGACGTGCAAGTGAATTGGATTGAAGTGAAGGATAATAGATTTAGATCCCAAGGCGTTCTTGCCTCATGGTGTCATAGATGTAGAGGATGCATTAAAGGTCACCCCCCATCCTTTTACAGATAAGGAAACTTAAGTTCAGAGAGGTTAGATGATTCACTGAAGACTGAAGTGAGCAGAACCAGAAAAACAATTTGTTCGTGTAATTTCAGTATTATAGAAATAGTTGTGAAAGATTTGAGAATTCTGATCAGCTCAGTGAACAACTATGAATCCAGAGGAGTGCTAAAGAAGCACTCTGCCCTCCTTGTGACCAGGAGATGGGGGACCAACATGCTGAGTAAGATGAAGGCCTTTTTAGGTGTGGTAATGTAGACATGTTTTGCTTGACTAATCTCCCCTGTGATAGACAGATTCTGTGTTTCACTTTTTTATGTCCATGGATAAATGGAGGTGGGGTCTTAAAAAATGAATGCTTGGTAATTGGGAAAAAATACTTAATAAAGTTGATATATGTGTTTTCAAAGTCTCCCCTTTCCCCTTAAGAAAGTCACTGGGTAAATAGCAAAGTCAGATTTGAATCTGGGTCCTTTGCTGGTATGGAAATTCCCCCTGCTAATGTAAATGGCAACTTGCTTGTAATCTAGTGTCTTAGGAACACAGATTTAGAGCTGAAACAGACCTTTGAAAGTCATTTTACAGACAAGGATCTAAATCCTTTTTAAAAAGGATCTAAAATTCAGAAATTAAGTGATTTATCCAAAGTCACATAGAGAGAAAGGATCAAAGTCAAGATTCAGACTCGGGCCTTCTGTACTCTTTCCACCACAACACAGGGATGCCCACAACCAACCAATGAGTGTTAAGCACCTACTGTGTGCTAGGTTCTGGGCTAGATGCTGGGAATACAAATACAAAGAGTGAACCAGTCCCTACTTGCAGTGAGCTTTGCAGGTTATGGGGGGCACTAGAAGGTTTACTGGCTCGCTCCTGACCTCCCCCAGTCTGTCCTGTTCCCAGCTCGAGCCCCTAGATCCTCCCGACTCTCGGGCTGGACCCCCGTTCCATAGCGCACTCCCAGCGTGGCGAATGGCGGCCGGCTTACCCATGTGTGTCTTTCTCTTTCCAGTACGCCACCACGGGATGCTCTCTGACTCTCCACCACACGGAAAAGCCGGAACATGAAGACATCTGCGAATACCGCCCGTACTCCTGTCCTTGCCCTGGTGCCTCCTGTAAATGGCAGGGCTCGCTGGAAGCCGTCATGTCCCACCTCATGCATGCTCACAAGAGCATCACCACCCTGCAGGGGGAAGACATCGTCTTCCTCGCCACAGACATTAACCTGCCGGGGGCCGTCGACTGGGTCATGATGCAGTCCTGCTTCGGCCATCACTTCATGCTGGTGCTGGAAAAGCAGGAGAAATACGAGGGCCACCAACAGTTCTTTGCAATCGTGCTGCTCATTGGGACCCGGAAGCAAGCAGAGAACTTTGCTTATAGACTGGAACTGAACGGCAACCGGCGGAGACTGACCTGGGAAGCCACACCCCGCTCCATCCACGACGGCGTGGCGGCCGCCATCTTGAACAGCGACTGCCTTGTTTTTGATACAGCCATAGCGCATCTCTTTGCCGATAACGGAAACCTCGGAATCAATGTGACGATTTCCACCTGCTGTCCGTGACGTGTTTTTGTAGCATTAGCGAGCCGTAGAGTTGTCGGGACATCGTACTTTTACACTTTAATAAAATGTTGTTGTTGTTGTTGTTTTTAAAATTGTACTCAAAGATGTCTTCATGTATCAGAATCTTAAGATTAACTGATGTTTTATAATGCTGTCTCTTAACTGCCCAGCTCCCTCTTCCCCCAGCTTACCCCTTCTTATGAGTCGCCTGAACCCAAACACTTAACTCAGAGAAACTGGGGTTGAAGGAAACTTTTAGAGCTTGAGGAGAAATTACAAGAAAGAATGAAGAAAGCTTGGATTTATTTAATTCTTGAATGCCTTTTTGGCAAGTCTCTGATTCTTTTCTGCCTCTGCTTAAACCTCCATCTCTCTCCTCTCCCTCCTTTTTTCCCCCTCTACCTCCTTCTTTTTCCTTTCTTTTCTCATCTCCTCTGCCTTGCTCTTCTTTTTTTCCTCTCTCCTCCTTTTTTCTCTCATTCTCCTGCTATTCCATTTTCTTCTTTCCCCTTCTCCCATTCTTTCTTTCCCTTCTCCTTTCTCTTTCTCTCCCCCTTCTCTCTTCTCATTGGCTCCTCTTTCTCTTCCTCTCACTCTCCATCTCCTTCTCCCCAAGGGATAAGAGAGTCTCTTGCCTTTCCTCCTTGAGTGTTTATCAGTTTTAACAGGAGCCAAGAGTTGTTCTCAGGAGATTCCTCCAATTTGTTCTCCATTTGTCCTTTAGGGAAGAGGGGGAAATCATTTCAAGTTTTAATCTTGGAAAGGGATCAGAATTTTTTTTTCAACCTGCTTCAAATTGACTCCTGGTTAAGTTGTTTTATCCCCTAAGTTTAAAATAAAGATAAAATGCACAATGAAGCTTTGAACCCCTTGGTGCTGTGAGGTAGCTGCCCTAGAATGCAGAAAGGCCCGGCACTAATCCTTGTTGGCCCAGGATTAGCTGTTGATCACACCCTAGTCTAGACAATTTCCACGTGGCTTCTTTCCCTTGGAGACATACTCAATTTGATATTGTAATCGTTTCTTGCTATTTAAGTTTTGTTGCCATATTCACTTTAGTTTTCTAATAAATGTTTTGCAGAAACTGCTGTTTTAGGTTTTTTTTTCCTTCTCATTTTAAATATTTGGTTTCTTACTTTTGAGGTTTTTGCTTTCCTGGGAGACTCCTTTCTTCTGAGGTTCAAGAGCACTGGATTGAGAGGCAAAAGAAGTGAGTTCAAGTTTCTTGCTATCTTGATGACCATAGATAAATGACTTCACCTCTGTGAGCCTCAGTTTCCTCCTCTGTAAAATGGGGCATTGGACTAGATGTCCAATGGGTCCCTTTCAGACACAGAACAATAGCCTATATGATTCCAAGAGGAGGGTCTTTTTCATATATCCCATATGTTGCTATTAAAACATGAAGGATGGCACTCAACCAGATGGTCTCATTTGGTTGCTGTGAATCTCAGATCTTCAGGCAGAAACTTGAGACCAAACATTAAGGGAGGTTCAAAGCCTGATTCTGAGTAACTTATTGTGTATTTGGGTTATGGTGTAGTAGAATGGAACATTGGACATGTCCAGAGCCTAGAACTGGATTCAGATCTTGCCTTTAACACCTGCTAGCTGTGTGATGATGGGAAGCACTTGACTTGCTTCAATTTCCCAATCTTCAAAATGGGCTATCTGTACAATTTAGCCCATGTAAGATTGTTATAAGGCATAAATATGATAATAATATATATTAAAGCTTAGAACCTGCACTGAGACACCCTGTCTGTGTAAAATGCTTCACCAACATTAAAGCACTCTGTAGGAGGGTCATTTATCTCACAGACTAGAGTCTGTCCTAGGAAGTGGCTTAATTCAGGTGGTTATAATTAGAGAGATATGACATAGAGAATTAGGTCTATACAGTTAATATCCATTGTTTTAAGTCATTGTTAAAGGAATGTTTTATTTTTTGTAAAAGCAACTTTTGAAAAAGGATCATTTAAAAAAAATCAGCTCATAGGATAATTGATTTAGAGGAGACTTTAGGGGAGTAGTCTCCAAAATGGGGGGGGTTAGGGGCTCCTGAGCAACAGTGGCCTTACCTCACAGGTGTGTGATTCACCAAACATCAAAGGGCTTCTCTCCAAAACTCCCTGATTCTGTCATTCCCTCCCCTCTGCAAACTCCTAACTCCCTCATGCCCCTTTAATTAACCCCTCTGGAAAATTACAGAGGACTAGGTAGCTGAATGGATAGAGCCCCTGCTCTGGGATCAAGAAGACCTGAATTCAACTAACCTCCAACCCTAGCTGTATGACCCTGGGCAAGTGATTTAACCTGGGTCTCAATTTCTTCAGTGGTCAAATGAGGATAATGAGCACCCACCTCAAAGAGGTATTCTTAAGATCAAATGAGATAATATTTGTAAAGTGCTTAGCACAGCATTGCAGTAAGTGCTACATAAAGCTTATTGCCTTTCCCCTCCCTTCCTGAGTGGTAGCTTAATCTCTGATTTTTCTCATCAATACAAATAGAGATAATAACAGTATCTATCTCCCGGAGTGCTTGTGAGGATCAAATGTGATAATAATGGTAAAGAACTCCTGCCACGTTATCAGGGACTATAAAAATGTTAACATACTAATTTATGTGCTGGCACTCCCAATAGCAGCTCCCTGTTGCCATGGAGAAAATGTACTTCCCTCCCCTTCATGTCCTTCCCCCTCCCCAGTAGGCAGCCCCTGGAAGGAAGGTAGGCTGACTCCTGGGAAATGCCCAGGATGCAGGAGAACCATTCCCTCAGCCTTCCCTTTTCATTGTGAGTGCTGCTGAGTAGAGTGCACAGGATAAGGAGGGATGGATGGATTGCAATATGTTTTTATTCTCAGCAGTCTATCTCCTCAAACTGTTCATGTTCTAACCTTCCCTACTGCGCTTTAAGGCGAGCCTCCGAGGTTGTCCATTTTGTCCCAATATCTGTGTCATCGTCCACTCTCGTTCTCTCACACCCGATATATCCAATCAGTTGCCAGTTCTTTGTTCTCCCCTCCCTACATCTCTTTTGTCCCATCACCTTGATGCTCATGTGCCTATTGCCCCACCTTGAGCTTTCATCCTGGACCATTGCAGTAGTGTGCCGCTTGGTCCTCCCGCCTCAAAGCTCTCCCCTCCATTCCATTCTCCGTACCCTGATGAATGCCAGCCCGACCAAGTCAGTGCCTTGTTGTGGAAACTCCAGTGGCTCCCTAGTGACCAACAATAAATATTATTTCGCATTTATCTCCTCCCTTTCTCCTTATCTCCTCGCACCCTTGAGGAGATAAGCAGCAGTGGAGGCTGCTCAGGAACTCCCAATCCCCCATTTTGGAGAAAATTGTAATTTTGATGTAAATTTTATAATAGGCATCATTATTAACAATCATATATATTATGATTATATATGCTATATTTTATATAATATATAATTTATAAATTATTGATAAATAAGTACACACATTGGGGGTACATGCTCAGAAACATTTTACTAAAAGAAATGAATATGATCCAAAAAGTTAGGAGACCACTTCCTTCAAGATCATCTGCTCTCCTCATTTTATATAAATCATAGGCCCAAATGAATTAATTTAATTTAGGGTTAATTTAATTTGCCTAAGATCACTCAGTTAATAGGTGGCAGAGCTAGGATGTACAACTCCATTAGGAGCTTTCTTAGTGAAAAATTACTAGAGTAATTTTGCCATTTCCTTCTCTTAACAGATAGGGAAACTGAGGCAAATAGTGTTCAATGACTTGCCCAAGTTCACATAGCTAGCTAGCGTCAGAGGCCAAACTTGAACTCATGAAGATGAGTCTAATTGATTCTATGCCCAGTTCTCAATGCTCTTTTCACTGTCCAAAGAATTCTCTCCACTGTATCATCAACAACAATAAATAACAACTAACAAACATTTCTATTAGTGATTACTATGTGCCAGGTGCTATGCTAAGGCCCTTTACAACTCACAACGACACTGGGAGGTAGGTGATATTATTATCCCCATTTTACAGATGAGGAAATTGAGGCAAATGGGTTAAGTGACTTTCCCAGAGTCTAGGGCTGAGGCCAGATTGGAAGTCAGGACTTTCTGATTCCCAACTTAGTGCTCTATTTCCTGTGTCACCTTGTTCAAGTTAGTGAGGATCAAATGGGGTAACATGCATGAAACTTTGCAAACTTTACAACAACACTCCATCAATTTAGCTCTCCTTGATTTTCCTAAACCAATTACTTTATACCTAAAAGAACTCTGTTATTCCTCATTCTAAAGGAAAGTGGACCACAAAATGAGGCTCATTGCTATACATATCAAGTTTAAAATAGGTTTGAAAATACCTGAGATTCGGGGCAGCTAGGTGGCACAGTGGATAGAGCACCAGCCCAGAAGTCAGGAGGACCTGAGTTCAAATCTGGCCTCAGACACTTAACACTTACTAGCTGTGTGACTCTGGGCAAGTCACTTAACTACAATTAACTACAAAACTCAGCAAAAAAACCCTGAGATTTTCAGTTTCTTTTATTTGTCTCTTTTCTGGATTAGTTCAAGGTTGCAATTAAATAAAAATCACATATATGAAGAAATACTGTGGGTTCTCCTACCAATTTCCAAATGCAAGGATGTCTCTGAGCTGTTCTGGAGGGTTGAGGGAGAGTAGGGTGGAGTAGGGCTTGGGGGTGTACTTCATTCCCCACCCTCCACCCCACCCCCGGAGTCTACAAGCTATGATCTCATGAATTTCTACATAAGCCAGTGTACAGGATAGATACACACACACACACACACACACACACACATATATGTATATATACCTTCCTTCGGTCATCCAACAAGCAGAAAGAGAAACACTAGAAAGAAAGAAATCACTTGGTGTTGATCATTGTGTCCATTAGAAGTGAAATGTAAAATAATAATTAATGTTACATATGTCCCACCAGGGCTAAAATATTAGTCCCTCAGCTGATGGTTCTAGTAGTGAAATATTGGAACTGGATTCATATGTAATCATTCTATGAGTCTTTATTGTTTAGCATTACATATTTTTATGTGGGAATAAGACTATCTGTTCCATATCTGGAAGGGGAAAAAAAAATTGTAGAATTTGCAGAGATTTTTCAGAGGTTTCTTAGGCTAGAGGTATTAAATATCCAGCCCAAAGCTGCATGCAGCCTATAATACTCCCCAAGAACTGCCAGATCAGATTTTATTTCTTTACCAATTTCTATCATATATTATATTATATATACATATCCATTATATACATACATGCATATTACATGCACATATACATGTATGCATATGTGTATATATCAGTTTCTATCATATACTACATATATACATATTATGTATACATATATATTATATATAATAATTGTATAAAATATAGCATATTAACATAACATTCATAACTATATATAAAATAAATAACATTAATTCCAATGTAATTGGAAAATATTTGCCAAAATAAATAAAAATATAATAGAACATAGATAATTTTATGTGGTCTTCTACCTTGATATGTAGTCCACAGGGATCCCTATTAGTAGCATCTCTCTATTTGAAATGTTTGACAGAAATGCTCTAAGGTCTTACTGCTGCCTTCTGGTAGAACTATACCCACAGCATCTGGCAAAAATAAGGGTGCCGTTCTCTTAAAGCCCTTATTTTCAAGGAATGCTAGATTTTATTTCCCATAAGCCTTGGCAGGGTGAGATTAGGGTATTGACAAGGATCAGGAAAGTAGAAGAGATCTTTCCACTGTTGACTTTGGTCACAGAAATTTCACTTCATCTTACCTTAGAGATCTACTAGGAAAGAGTTTTAAGATTTACCTACTGGATTTGGATCTGATTCTTAAGGATTTGACTTTAGGAAGGGCTGTCCTCCCTTAGAGTCTCTGTTGTTGGGTAAGCTGAGGCTGGGAGCTAGCTTGAGTTCTAGAGTCTTTGGTGAGACTAAGAAGGGATGAACCACATCAGATCAGAAACATAGAGCAGATCCACCTCTAGAGAGAGAACATATTGATTGAAGCAGACTTTTTTTTCTTGTTTTTTGGGGGTTTTTTTGTTTTTGTTTTGTTTTGCAACATGGATAATATAGAAATATATTTTGTGTGGCTCTACATGTATAATTGACATCACATTTCTTATTTTCTCAATAGTGGAGAAGGGGCTGGAAGGAAGGAAGGAATTTGAAACTCAAAATTCTCTTTAAAATAATGCTAAATAAATAAATGAAGTTATTTTTTTAATGGGACAGACTAACACTTGGGTACTACTAGAATTGGATTTGTGACTGCATACTCCGAGTCTGAATGAGGTTGGGAGATCCAGTCTTGAGAGGCAGGGGAAAAAAAGAAAGCAAATTTTCCCATTGGTAGTATTCTTGTTGGCAGGAAATTCTTCCTCATATCAATCAATTTATAAGCATTTATTAAGCATTTACTGTGTACCAGAAATTGTGATAAGTATTGGGGATATCAGGGAGGAAAAAAACCCCAGTTTCTGCCCAAAAGGAGCTTATATTATATAAAAAAAGGGAATATGTATTGGACAGAACTGGTCTCAAAACACCCAGGTGCTGGTTAAGAAATTTTCAATTTGGAAAGGAATGAATAAGACATACTGTCTGACCTGTGTCTCTAGAGGAAGCTCCTTGACCTAGGACAGTATTGCTCTCTGACAGTTGGTCTTGTCCCTTCTACTTGAAGATTTCTAGGCTTGGGGACCCCATTCCCTCTTGTGACAGTCTGCCCCACTTTTGCACATGTTCTCCTTACATAAGCCTGGCTCTGCACCTTCATCCCCGTTCCTTCTGACTTTTCCTCTGGGGCCAAACAGAACCATCCCTCCTCCATACAAGAGCCTTTCACATAATTTCAGGGTAAACCATGAGTCCCCTAAGAGTCTATGTTCTTAAAAACACAAATAAAAAGTTGGGCAACATAATGAAGTCACAAAGTAAATGCTTAGGAAGTGTCTGCTGAATTAAAATTATCATCTTTTCTAATATTTGTGTGGCTTAAAGAACTGACCTTTACACGACAACATTAAGATTTGCAAAGTACTTTATACAGGGTTCCTCATTTATGTCTCACAAAAAAACCCTGTGAGGTAAATAATGCTATTGTTGTCCCTATTTTATGGGGGGAAATGAGGTTTGGAGATATTAAATGACTTCCCCAGGGTCACACAGTCAGTCATTCTTGCCTATTTCCCCCAGATGTTGACGTTCTTCAAATATCAGAGGCTTAACTTTAACCCAGGAGAGAGAATAATCATTCTGAAGTAAGGACAGATAACTCAAATCTTCCTCCCCCTACCTGTTACATTATAGAACCTTCCTTCCAATCCTAGGAGAGATGTTCCTACCTCTTGTAGGTAATTAAGCAGCATAATTAATGCTGGGCCATTTGTACCTAAAAAAATGAACATTTTGAAAATAAACATGAAGGTTTTAAGTTAAATGTTCTTACCTCTTGTAGGTATTTAAGCACTCTAATTCTGTGCCATTTGCATCTAGAAAATGAATATTTTGAAAATAAATATGTGAAGCTTTTAAGTTAAATTTAAATTTACAAAATGATGAATTCTGGTGATGACCTTGGATAAATAACTTTTTTTTTTTTTTTTGCTTTTTTTTTTTCCTAAGGCAATTGGGGTTAAGTGACTTGCCCAGGGTCACACAACTAGGAAGTGTCTGAGATCAGATTTGAACTCAGGTCCTCCTGACTTCAGGGCTGGTGCTCTATCCACTGCGCCACCTAGCTGCCCCGGATAAATAACTTAACATGTATAAAGCAAAGTTTGGACTAGCTAGTGTCTACAGGGTCCTCCTGGCTCCCACATATAGTGATTCACTTCCTTGCTTGTCTACCCCAGTTCCATTTGTTCTACTACTGTTCACATGGTGGGCCAATATTCTCTAAAAACAAAACAAAACAAAACAAAACAAAACAAAAAAACCCAATCATGTGATTTTTCCATTTTCCACACTCAGACTTTATGATTCCCTGTGGGCCTTTACATGGCATATTCTTAGGAATTAGAAGACAACAGATCTGTCTTAGTCAATATTTGGCAGGTGAGTCACTATTAAGTCGGACTTCAGATTCCCACGGTTCAAAACTGGGAGGGGTGCCCAGGATAAAAGGCAAGCTGACTTCATAATAGGTCTGACTTGGTTGGCCTAAGGCTTTGACCTTTCTGTTTCACCTGGTAGGAGATTGAGAAAGATGCTTACTCATAAATTCTAGAGTTGGAATCTACTCGTTCTCCATGTTCTTAAATCACACAGCTCAACTGCTGATTTAAAACTTCATCTATTTTCTGTTTCTTGACATCCTGCCTTTCTCTTGTCTTTAGTTCCCAGGATTGATTATAAGATCATTTGAGGTAAAGCTAGAAAAGATTTTAGAGGTCATCGAACTAGTCAGTTTAATTCACGATCTTTAGTATCTACAATAGGAGTGCTGCCTCCTAAAATTTCAGAATAATTATACTGTGTTTTATATATTGAGCTAAAGAAAAAAGTTGGCAGCCTAATGGTGCTTGATTTCACATTGGGCTTTCGAAGCAATGTTGTCTAATGGGAAATGCACTAGATTTGGAGTCAATGGGGACTGGGATCAATTACCTTTGACACACTGGACTTCACCAAGGCTAACATTTTCATGTTAGAGACATGGAGACAATGATGTCTGAACTGCCTACCAAACACAAGTATGGTAGGGATCAAATAGGGACAATGTTTGTGCAATACAAATCTTAGTACTATATAAATGTCATTCTTTTTGTTTGTTTTTTGGGGGATTTTGCAAGGCAGTTGGGGTTAAGTGACTTACCTAGGAGCTAATAAACATTAAATGTGTGAGGTTGGATTTGAATTCAGGTCCTTCTGATTCCAGGGCTGATGCTCTATCCACTGTGTCACCTAGCTGCTCCAATAAATGTCATTCTTTAAACATCTACTATGTAAAAGATATTATTCTAGGCTGTAGTTAAATTTAGACGATTTGAAATATATATTAGAGGGAGGGAATGTAATAGGGGAATTAGACAGCTCAACTAAGAATTCTCTAAATAATCTGATCAGAATCATTGGGCTTTCCCTATCTACCAGCACATTCCCCATAACATAGTTCAGGAATATCCCCAGAAAGTTGGCCTGAAGCCCTCCAACTCCATAGACATTGCATCTTATGGTCATTAGGTCCCTCACCCTGCTTTTATATATATATATATATATATATATATATGTATATATATACCCTGCTTTTATATATATATATATACATATATATACATATATATATATATACACACACACACACACACACACTCTGTAGGGAGTGCTCCCAAGAGAAGGACAGAAATGCTATTTAGTCATTCTTCATGCCTCTCTGTTAAAAAAGAAAGGAGGGCTGCTATTGTAGCCCGAGGAAGCTCTTCCACAGCAGGAAACAGGGAGCCAGATATTTATATTGTGAAATTTTGACAATCCTTTTCCACATTAGGGAGAAAAGTTTTTGGTGTATGCCCAAGAATATTGTTTTCCCTTTAGTTTTTTCTGCAAGCTCTAGGGTTGCGAATATTGGGGAGTTCTTCACTTCAGTCATCTTGCTCAAACACATTGGAAATTAACCCATGAGGTTCAGACATCTTGCTATAGAACCAAAAGATTTAGAGAAAACCATAAAGATCACAGAGTTCGAGGCCCAATTTTATGGATGAGGAAATAAAGAGAAAAGAGGCAAAGCAGCTTACCTGTAATCAAGTACCAGAACCAGAATTCAAGTGCACCTCCTCTGCATCCTCCCACCCCCCAGTCCGGATCTCTTATCAAATCACTCTGTTCTATATTTCCACTAATATATGGCAGCATAGTTCCCAATAAGTTTTTCAGGTGGGATAGACATGATGGTGTTGAAGGGAAAGGGAACTTAACCTGGGAGTCGGAAAAAGAAATTCTCAGTCATTCTTGCCTATTTCCCCCAGATGTTGACATTTCTCAAATATCAGAGGCTTAACTTTAACCCAGGAGAGAGAATAATCATTCTGAAGTAAGGACAGATAAAAATGCAAATGATCTCTGTTTGGTTTTATTCCCTTTGCTCTCATTGCTTTTTTCCCTTCTGGCAGCAAAGATGGCTACTTGGAGTTACCCAAAGCCTCATTCCTTAGAATCACTTTCAGTGACCTCTTAGAGGTCATTTCATCTGAATTCTTGCCCTTGTTTATGTAACGGACACTTTTGTTGATCTGGTGAAGTCCAGAGATCCATTTTTCAAAACCATGTATTTAAATGAATAAAGTAAAACACATAGGATTACCAAGGAAATCAATTATAGTGGAATACAGTTATCAGAATATGAATAAAACCAAGTTCATAAATCCCAGGTTATGAATCATTGATCTGATCCAATTCCCTCACTTTATAGATAAACAAATCAAAAAATAAAATAAAATAAAAATCAAGGTCTGGAGACATAAAGTGATTTGTTCAAGGTCATCCAGCTGGTGCAGAGAAATGATTAGAAATCAGTTCCTCTGATTTTTATCCACTCCACCATACTGTTGGAGACCCCTTCCAAAAAAGGGTCCAGGTGTTCAGCAAAGCACTGTGAGAGATTTTCCAGATTCCTGTCAACACTATTAATATACTGACTGGCTTTTGTGTAAGTCTATTAGAAAGGCAATTAAATGATGGAGTCAGAGGAGTTGAGAGCAGAAAGGAACAGGGCTCTGTCTGCCAGGCTCATAGAAAGCTCATTTTTTGATCAAGGTACCATGTGATAGACCTTTGGGGAAGGGGTGGGCAAATCTGTCCAGGACATGTGAATACAGCCTGACCAGTGGAAACAAAATGATTCAATCAAGTACTCACAAATAGCTACTGGATAAGATTTTATTTACCTGAGGAAATAAAAGCAGTGGCTCATCTGGGCTATAGAGAACTAGATCTAATCGTCAAAGAGAAGCCTATAAATGGAATGATGAATCCTATTAGCATGGTGCAACAGAAAGAATATTGACTCTGGAGTCAGGGACTTGGGGCCAAATCCCCCATCAACACTGACTGCCCCTGTGACCTTACAGAAGCCAGACAACCTCTCTGAGGTTCACTTTCCTCCTCTGTAAAATGAGGGGGTTTGGCTAGGGATCCCTTCCCAGTCTAGATCTGAAATCTTAGTAGCCTATGAGATCCACCACCAGAGACTTTGGTGCTGCTTTGGAACAGGAATAGCTACAAAACTGACTGGGTTTTATGTGACCAAGGCAGTTTCTTCCACTGTAATTTCCCTGTGATATCATGAGTCCAGTTCTAGTTCCCATCTGTTATGTGATGAAGACTTGACAAAGTATGTCAGTGGAGGAAAGCCAAGACCCCTTCTTTTTGCCCCATTTTCCAAGTTGTTCTAGAACCACAGACAATTTGAAGGAAAAGAAACAACTCACCTCTCTAGCTCTACCAACCCCGGCATTGACCATCAGAAAGGCTCAGCCAGTCCTGCACACCTTCTTCTCCACCCCTCCATCCACACCTTGTTCATTGAAAGAGCAGAGACTTAGGCCAGTGATTTCATTGGTTTGAGAATTCCCACAGGAGAGAGGTCCTTCTATCCATGTAACCTTTTAGCCTCTGAGATCTTCCTGAGGTTAGAATTTAATTTAAATTTAAATTTAAGGAAGGGTACCAGAGTCACACAGCCAGAGACAGTTCTTCCAAGTTTCAAGGTCTCCCCCCTCTACTGCCTCTCACTTGTGTTATTTCCAGTGTATCCTATATAGAGTTTATTGGTACCTCTTTTTTTGTGTATTGTCTCCCCCATTAAACTGTGAGCTCCCTGAGAGCAGGGACTGACTTTTAGCTTTCTTCATAGCCCAATAACTTAACACAGTAGGTACTTAATAAATGTTTATTGACTGAGTTGCTCAGGGATTGATGATGAAATCAGCATTACCTTTGTGGCTCTAAAATCCCTGACAAACTACCACATGACTCACTCAGAATCCCAGTGCCTCTCATTTGTAATCTGCCCAGGGAAACACTTTCTTTCCCTGACCACCACCCCCTACTCCTGCATTCCCATCTGTATCAGTTCTGTTTCCAGAGAATTTCTCTCCTGATCTTTCCTATCCTTCTATTATATCCTCTGGGACCTCTATTCTATTCTTAATATACCAGCTTCAAGTTAGACCTGTGTGTCCTCCCTTCAGAAATTACATCTTATTAAGTGTGTACATGATGTATTTTGTAAAGAGATTTCTAAATTTACAAATATATATCACTCTTCCCCTCCTCCCACAGAATGTCAGCCAGGCACATAGTATGTATTTAGGAAAGGCTTGGTCAATTGAATTTCATTGAATTACATTATCTAGTTTCATCTCTTCTTTATGGAGGGTCATCTCCAGTCATCCTGATCTACATGTGGCCATTGGACCCAGATGGCTGTGGAGGAGAAAATGAGGCTGGTGACTTTGAATAGCCCTCCCTCACTTAAATCCAGCTCATTGCCTGTCATGATATCACCTTCCTGATGTCATGGTCCTTCTCAAGAACAAACTGAAAATATTAGGGAAAAAAAAAAAAAAAACACCAGACATGGAGTCAGAAACAGCCAGTTCAAGTCCTGCCAGTCACTTATTAGCTTCCAGGCTAATATACTCCAGGCAAATACTCCAGGCAAAAATACTTTGTCTCAGCTTTCTCATCTATAAAACATAAACATAATAAAAGCTGTAGTTGGATGTGAGAGGGAGAGTGTGTTGTTGTGTGGGTTCAACGAGATAAGGTATACTGTGCTTTATGAACACTTATGGTATTTAAGTAAATGTCAACTATTATTGTAAAGAAACCACAGAGCTCAAAGATGTGGGGTAATTTTCCCCAGTCATTCTACTGGCTGGTAGCACTTGGACGAATCATCTTCTCAGGGGCTACTCTTTTTCTAGGAAAGGCAGTAACACCTTTGCAGATTGATCTGTTGGGAATATTTGGAAGACAGATCAAATAAAAACTTTAGGTTTCAGAGAGAAGTGTTATATTAATCTCTGGTGGTATCCCTTTGATCCCAAAGTCCTTTCCAACCCACGTTCTTTCAACCCAAAGTTCTGTGTAGACTGCCAGCCACCTAGCAGCTAGTCAGTTGGGAAATTAAAAATATAAGCAACAAGCAAACATCATCCATACCACACTGAAGTGTGACCAGAAGTATAAAATGGACTTAGATAAGAATAAATTCATTTATAGGAGAAAGATCACCGATTTGCTTCTATAAAATGACTGAAACTACCTTCATCATAGACAAGGGGGTGAAGGAAGGGTGGGAGGAAGAGAGAGAAGTGTCTCAGTTGATTCTTGTTAATTTTTAAAAATATCTCTCCCTTCCCTTTTCTCTTAGTACTCTGTTTCTCCTTGCCTCCCTCCTTGACCCCTGAGATTTTCACTTCCTCAAAATATGAGCTGGTATAAAAGTAGCAGTTCTGGGTAAGGTGATATGCATTAGGAGAGGCGTAAGAAGTGTTCCAGTCCCTTTCCTCCACACTAGACTGCCTCCACTACTCCTCCTTATATAGATGGTAATGCTTCATGACAATGGAAAATCACTCAGTCATCTTGCAACCACAATGTGCAGTAACCTGCAACCTTTTCAAAAGATGCTGTTACCAAATATAGTATTTACTGTAAATTCAGCACTGGGTCTTTTGAGCATAACAAGGTGTGTGTGTGTGTGTGTGTGTGTGTGTGTGTGTGTGTGTGTGTGAGAGAGAGAGAGAGAGAGAGAGAGAGAGAGAGAGAGAGTGAGTGTCTGTCTGTATCTGTGTACTCATACATATACATATACAAAATGGCAGAATTTAAGGTCAGAAGAACTGGGTATTTCTTACTATCGATGGGACCTCTTGGACAAATCATTTCCATCTCTCTATACCTCTGTTTCCTCATCTGTAAAATAGATATGGCACTATCATCCCAGTCAACCTCATGGATCAGGTTGGAAGGATCAAATGAGATCATGTTTGTGAATCATTGAAAAGCATAAACCACTAAAAATGAATACTGGGAGTTTTCATTATAGGTATCCTGGTCAACCATCCTTGAAGACAATTTAATCAATGAACATATTTCTTTCTTCTGGGAAAAGTATTAAAATTCCTTTGTGATGCCTCATTATGGTATGGGGCATGACTGTGAATTTATGAAGACTTCATCAGTGGAGTAAGTTCTAGCAGGTCTCACCAAGCTGAAAAGTATGGCTTTGGGGACAGTTAGGATTCTCTCACCAAGTGAGCTAGGTTGGAAGAGGCTCCTCCCTTCCAGAGGCTATCAGCATTCCTTTAAATGTTGAAAAAGGAAAGTAGAATGGTAAGAATTTGTCAGTTCTTCAGATGGACAGAAGGAGGTTTCAAGTCAGTGAGCATTTATTAAGCACCTATTCTGAAATATCCAGCCTTATATTGAGCACTGGAAGATATAAAGAAAACCAAAACAAGAGTCCCTGAGTCCAAGGAGGCTCCAGTCCAGTGTGGGACCCAACACGTAAACAGCTATGTACAAACAAGATATAGACAGGAAAAAATTAAGGTAACCACAGAGGAAGGCACTGGTCTTAAGGGAGATCAGAAAAGCCTTTTTTGTAGAAAATGGGATTTTAACTGAGACCCAAAGGAGTTTAGGAGAGGCAGAGCTTTCCAGGAAGAAGGCCCAGCCAGTGAAAGTGCTGAAAATCAGGAAATGAATGAAGTATCTTATGGGAGTGTCCCTAAATTAAAGATTATTTGGAGGGGCATAAGATGCTAGAAGATTGGCAAGGAGGAAAGGGGCCAGGTTGTGAAGGGCTCTAAAAGCCAGACAGAGAATTTTACATTTGATCATGGAGAATATAATCAATAGTTTATTGATCAGGGCAATGACATTAGTCAGACCTGTGCTTTGGAAAGATCCATTTGGCAGATGAATGAAAGATGGACTGGAGTGGGAAGAAACTAAGAGGTTAATTGCAGTAGTCTGGCCATGAAGTGTTGACCATGTGCAGAGATAGAGAGAGATATAGATAAGAGATGTGAAGATGAAAATAAGATTTAGCAACAAATTAGATATGTGGATTGAGTGAAAATCAAAAATGAGAGGAAATAAAGCCTGAACGATTTAGAATGATGGTGCCTTTGATAATAATATGGAAGTTAGTTTGGGGTAGGAAGAGGAGATAATCAGATAATCAGTTCTGTTTTGGTCATGTGTAGTTCAACATATCTGTGGAATATCCACAATTCAAGATGTCCTATCTGTTACTGTTACAGTTACTGATGCAGGACTGGAAGTCAAGAAAGAGATTAGTCATGATCTGAGAATTATTTGCTTAAAGATGATCATTGAACTCATGGGAGTTGATGAGTTAACCAAGGGAGGTAGTAGAGAAGAAGCAGAGAAGGTCCAGGAAAGAGTCTTGGGGAACAATCACATTCAGGAGGAGTGACTTGGGGAAAATACCAGCAAAGGAAATGGAGAAGTGGTCAGACAGTTCAGAACCAGAGAGACAGAGACAGAGACAGAGTCAGAGACAGAGAAAGAGAGAGGTGGGGAGGGAGGGAAAGAAGGAGAAGGAGAGGAAGAGGAAGGGAGGCAAGAAAGGAAAGAAGGGAGGGAGAGAGAAAGAAAGAGGAAAGAAGAGGGAGAGAGAATGGGATCAAGGGTATGTGTAAAGAGAGGAGTTTGCCTTCTCAAGGAGAAGAAGAGCCACTTCTCTGAGTAAGGGAGAGAGTGAGGGAAGACATCTGAATGATGGAAGATTGCTGCCCTGTGGTTAGCTAAGATCCCTGAGTTAGTGTCCTGTGTCCCAAAATGACTTCTCAGCCCACCCTACACTCCCATTTTGCCCCAATCCTTCACCTGATTTCCCTTGCTTCCAGGTTAGGTATTAGTTAAGCAATCTGACAAACCACATTATTTCACTGAGCTCCAAAAGGCTACTCTTCTACTCCACTGCTTAAGCTCCTCCTGCACTTAGCCACCCTGCTTTTGTGGTCCTTCTCCAGCTATAATTACAACAACTTTTGAGCGTGAAAAATCCAGCTTTTCTCTTGTTAGTTGTTTTTATGGGAAGAAGAAAAAGCTTCCTTGTCACTTTAGTTTCCCAAAGAATACTAAAATTCTAAAATTCCACTCCCCAAGGGCGTTTGTCTTTCTCAAACTCAAAGGTTTAATGGTGAAGGACTTGTGTTGTTTTTCCATGTGTCCAACTCCTGGTGATCCCATTTGGGGTTTTGTGGCAAAGATACTGGAGTATTTTGCTATTTCCTTCTCCAGCTCATTTACAGATGGAGAATTATGACATTCAGGATCATGCCTACGGACAATTATTTTCTGCTCACATTCCTGCCCCGAGTCTCTCTTTGGAACCACTGAATTCACCTCATATCGTAATCACATAAAGGACAAATTCCTCCTCTCCTCCATCCAGTGGACACAAAATGAAATAGTCCGTGAATAGTCAAGACAGATTTCCTCCTTCCCATATCAGGCCTCCAAGGTTGCTAGATAGCCAAAGAACTCCTTTTGGTGAGACTTACCTTTTCTAAGGTCCGATATAGTCTTCCAGACCTATGATACATATCTGGATGGTGCATCTTCCAAAAGGGAAAGCACTTGGGGCTGTTAGAAAGACATTGCCTTTTCCCATGAAATTCTCCATAAACCTACAACTCATTGAAGACAAGATCAAGATTTGCCCTTCCACACTGGGATATGAGAACAGTAATGATCTGCCCTTCTGGAGATAAGGAAAGAGTGCTCTTTTCTCATAACTTTCTGGGATCATCCTTCCCCTTTCTCCATATACTCTCCTACCCTTAAAATACTTAGTTTTGTTTTTAAATGTCCTACTTATGAGTCTAATTTAACTGAATGACTTTCCATTTACGACTAATTACAACAAACAATGATTATGCACATGATTACATACTTAAAGTACCACTGTTATTTATATTTGAAAAAAGAACCTGGCCATGTTTGCTCTGTCTTTATAGATGCTCATGTAATATTGTCATCTACATACAATTTTAAAAATCCATACTGTATACCAATAAACAAGAAAAATAAGAACATTCAAAGTCCTCACATCTTATTTTGAGGGGAAAAAAAGGCTTGCAAATAGGCTTTAGGCCTGTAGGAATTGAGTGAAACACCCTGACTCCATTTTGTGACTCAATTCTAGATCTTGTTCGATCCTTTTCTAATAAGTTGTGGGCGTGGTCCAATTTCTGTTTTGTAAGAAAACTTTATTCAGTTATAGGAATGATGAGAAAATTTTGTTTCATTATTTGAACCTAGTCCTGAATGGCTGGGAAACTGGACCAACTCTATCTGCTGCTTAGAGATTCTTAACTAAGAACCTAGGTTATATTGACCAGAAATCCAGTCAGATCCAAATATTGATGCAAGGAGTTTTCTCACAATTATACATCTCAAAGTTTGAAATTCAAATTTAAAAAAAAATGATTGTTAATTTTTTCCCTTACATGTAATTTGGAAAATAATGAAATAATTTTTTAAAAGAAAAAAGTTATACATCTCAAACAACTCATACGTCTTAACTGAAAATTGGCTCCACAGTGGTCAGTCAGCTAGTATTTCCATGTTCCTTTGATTGAATACAGATAGTTGGGGAAAATGGGAACCCTCTTTTTCTGATTTCATGGAATTATACCTGTTTTACTCTCCCCCTCCCAATCCAGAAAGCCCCTAATCCTTCCTTCACTTAGGAATCAGATTACCTAATCTTGTATCCTGATTTATATTCTGTTAATTATTTGCTTTTAATGCATAAAAACATATCTTCTCCTGTATTCAGGCCAAGCTGAGGAGACCTGGTCTCAATTTGCTATCATTTGGCAGACATTGCTTAATAAGTTGATATATTCCGAAGTTCAAACACACGTGTATAATAATGAGTCAGTGAATTTTATTAAGCCAAGAAGTGACATGATCAGACTTTACATTAAGAATATTCTTTTAGTCAGTGTGAAGGAGGGAAATGAGAGAGAAAAGAGAAAAGAGAGAAACCAAATAGGGAGCTATTGTAACAGTGGTGGTCCCATGAGAAGAGACAATGGGACAGAGAAGGGCGAAATGGAGGGAGACCTGACAACACTTGCCAACTGATGGGATATAGGGAAGTGAAGTGTGTGAGGAAGCATCTTGGTGGCACAGCAGAGAGAGCATTTGTCTTGGAATTGGGAAAACGTGAGTTCAAATCCTACCTCAGATACCTCCTGGCTATATGTGACCTGAGCAAGTCCCTTAACCTCTGTCTGCCTCAGTTTCCTCATCTGTAAAATGACTATTATAATAATACCTACCTCCTAGAGTTGTTTTGAAGATTAAATAAGATAATATTTGTAAAGCACTTTGTAAAGTAAAGTGATCTATAAATGCTACCCATTATTGTTATTATGAAGAGGAACTGATGATAAGTCCAAGGTTATGAAACTGGGGATGACTAAGAGTTGGTAAGGTCCTCAACTGAAAATGGGGAGGTGAGAAAGGAGTGGGTTTGGATGGAGAGGGAGATGCCTCTGGGATATTGAGTATAAGAGTCTATTAGGTAGTTGGTGATACGGGACTAGAGGTCAGAAGAGAAGATGGAGCTCTGTAAGAGACGGAGAGATCTGGGAATCATCTGCATAGAAATGATAATTAAACCCATGGGAGCTGATTAGATGAGATGATTATGCATATCATTAAATACTTAGAGGAGCTCTGCTATTTGTGCTTTAAATTACAACTTGGTTATGTTTGTTCTGTCTTCATGGTTGCTTATGTAATGTGATAATCTGCCCACAAATTAAAAAAAATACTAATGGGTAAGCTGACATATAGGAATATTAAGATCCCCCTTTATGAAAGAGAAACAGTAGAGAGAAGGGGCAGAGCCTTAGGGCACATCCAGAATTAGGGGGTAGGACATGGATGATGACGGAGACTGTCAAGAAATGGCCAGACAGGAAGGAGAGAGCAAATGTAAGGAAAAGCCAGAGAGGAGAGGGCAGGTAACAGGCTCACCTGCTGCAGAGAAGTCAGAGGTCTGGAAGGAGGAGGACTTGGAAAAGCTGATGGGACCTGGCTCCTAAGAGATCACCGCGAACTTTGGAGAGAGCCATTTCTGGTAGTGAGGTTGGAAGCCAGATTTTAAGAGGCTAAGAGGAGAGGAAATTGAAGCACCAAGGACATACTTGGATTTTTTCTAGGAATTTGGCTATGAAGGGAGCAGAGATATGGGATGATAGCTTGAGAGGATATTAGGGTAAAGTATGGAGGAGACCTGAGGTTGTTTAATAATAATAACTAACATTTATAAAGCACTTACTATGTGCTTTATTATTATTATCATCTCACTTGATCAGCACGACAACCCTTAGAAGTAGGTATTAGTTTCTT
The DNA here is from genome assembly GCA_023553655.1 of Myrmecobius fasciatus. NCBI lineage: Eukaryota > Metazoa > Chordata > Mammalia > Dasyuromorphia > Myrmecobiidae > Myrmecobius > Myrmecobius fasciatus. Next base: position 676,417 of record JAJPUD010000277.1, read on the forward strand.
TTTACTGGGTGTTGATTATGAATTAAATGACTTGTCCAGCATCACAGAATCAGTGTCTGAACCCATATCTGAATTAAGGTTGTTCAAAGCACCAGGTTTGGTGCTCTATCCGCTATGTCACCTAGCCAGAAGATAGGGAGAGATTGTAGGAGTAGTCTGATGGAAGAGACAGAAGTGAATAGGATTGAGAGGGGATGACCTTAGGGAAGAGAAACCCCACATGGACCAGTTCTTCTTTAATCCCCACCACTTTCCCCTTTGTTTGTATTCCTGGGATACAAGTAGTCACAGTTCAGTAGTGATGGATGGCATAGTTTTGTCTATCAGGTACATGTAAATTAATTAGTTTGGTTTCTTCAATTCAGTTTCCAGTTTCTTTAATGCTATTACTCTTCTGTGTCCTACATCATACTAGTCATTTAGTAGGTGTTCAGTGAATTTATTAGAATTCATTGTAATATAAATCCTTGGGGGCAGCTAGGTGATGTTATCATGCAGAGTACTAGATTCAGGAAGAGTTCAAATCCAACCCTAGACTCTTAGTAGCTATGTCACCCTTGGTAAGTCATTTAACCCTGTTTGCCTCAGTTTCCTCATCTGTAACATGAGCTGGAGCAAGAAATAGCAAACCACCTCAATATCTTTGCCAAGAAAATTCCAAATGGAGTCACAGAGTCAGACGGGACTGAGAAAGAAACAAGCAAGTCCTTAGCCAGTGTCCAAACTTTGAAATCCGAATGGTCAAGAATAAAATGTTAGAAAGCATCAGTGTTGGAAAACGTCAGTTTTCTATATACACGTACAAATGCTATGATCCAAACATGATGTTTTATTTTCTCCACTTCACAGTCCATAGACATCTGCTTTGCTTTTAGTTCTTTGCCACTTCAGGAAGTGTTATAGTTTTGTTTTGTTTTTTAACAATATACAAAGCTCCTCCCTCTCTGTTGCTGATTTCCTTAGGCAACATATACATTTTACAAACAGGGGAGTTGAGGCCTGGAGAGGTGAGGTGCCTTGTCCAGAACATACAAAAGTCACAGCTGTAGACCAGAAGGGGCTTCAGATGCATGTAGTCCAGTCCCTTCACCTCCTTATTTAACAAATGAGGCAACCAAGGCTCATGAGGTGACATGGCTTGCCCAAATTCACCCACAGAACTGAGATTTTAGTCTAGATCTTCTAGCTTCAATCAAGGCACTCTTCTCCACCACATTCTCCTCCAATGATGAATGGCAGATCCCAGAATTCAACCCAGGACTTCCGATTCTAAATTAAGCAATTAAGGTAAGGAAATCAGGGCCCAGAAAAGTGCTTCAGTGACCAAGAGGTCAGGGGAGTGAGAACAAATAATATTTCATATATGTGTGTGTTTAGATCTACATAGTCATGTTTACACATATGTGTAAATATATGTGTGTATGTGGGTAAGTAGATAAATGTTGTTGTTTAGTGATTTTAGTTGTGTCCAATTCTCTGTGACCTTATCTGGTTGTTTTTTGTGGGGGTTTTTTGGCAAAGATATCAGAAGGGGTTTGCTATTTCCTTCTCCAGTTTATTTTACAGAAGAGGAAACTGAAGCAAACAGGATTATGGGATTTGCATGGGGTCATATAACTAGGAAAAGTCTGAGGCTGGATTGGAATTTCAGGGTTTCTGACTCTCAGTCTGGAACTCTATCCACTGAGCTATCTAACTGCCCAAATAGATAGATCTAGATAGATAGACAGATGATAGATGAATGTTAGATAGAGAGAGAGGTTGATAGATCCATAGATTGATAGATAAATAGAAAGAGAGAGAGATGGACAGATAGAGAAATAGATGAATGGATGGATAGATAGATAAATAGATGAATATATACATAGATACACAGATAGATAAATTGATGGAAAGATAGATAAATACACAGATACACAGATAGATGGATGAATGGATACATAGATGAATAGAGGGATAGATAGATGAACAGACAGATACACAGATGCATAGATAAATAGATGAAAAGATAGATACATAGATAGATGAATGGATGGATAGATACACAGATACATAAATAGATAAATAGCTGGAAAAATAGATAAATACATAGATAGAGAGATCCATAGATAGATGGATGAATGGATATATACATAGATAGATGCATAAATAGATAAATGGATAGATGGATAGATAGATGAATGGATGGATAGATAGATACATAGATAAATAGATGGAAAGATAGATAAATAGATACATAGCTAGACAGACAGATGGATAGATGGATAGATACATAGACAGATGTATAGATGGATAAATAGATACATACATACATAGATACATAGATAAACATACAAAGACAGATAAACAGACATGGATATATGGACAGACAGACAGATAGACATGGATGGATAGATGGATAGACAGACTGATAGATACATAGATAGACTGATAGGCATATATAGATAGATAAGTAGATAGATAAGAGAACAGATAGATTGTTTTGAGGTCCATATGCCTCATGATAGTCAGAGTGCTATTTCTAAGAGATTATATGCTATGAGGGAAAAAAAAGAACTTTTTGTCTATTGGAAAGCTGGATATTATTTGGTTTAAGTGTATTTTTTAAAGTTAGGAAGAAAGGAGAGGTGAAGGCCTTTAAAGAAGAAACTATGTTAGAGGTCAGGCTGGAAAACTGCAAGCAAAGCCAGCAGAGGCCAGTCAAGGCATCCATTGTGTGCTCATTTCAAAGTGCCCTTTATGCCAGTTTCCAGCATCCAGGGGCAGATCAGGTTGAGGAAAATCCCTCCTTTCTGATTGGAAAGAGAATCATTGCAAGAGGGCCTAGGGAGGGACTGGAGGAGGTGGGGCTCTAAGAGACCCCTGGGCCTCGCTCATCCAAACGCCTTGTCCCCATTCCAAAGAGTGCCCAGCGGAGGACAAAGGCCAGGCATTCCAGAAATGCTATTTGCCATTGCTCAATGCAGTGTTCCCGGAGCTCCACAACATCTGCCCAGTCCACTTTGGAAATGTGTGCTCTTGTTTCTAATGCAGCCGGACAGATACTTCCCAGCCCTGAATCTGTCATTCTAAGCACACTGAGACATCCAACCATTTTTATCCATTAACACCTTACTGTGGTTAGCAAGGCTGATGTCACAGAATACTTGCCAACAGAAAATAATAAATAATAGGAAAGGTAGTTCTAAGAAGAAGCAACAAGGGGGCTCGGTGAACAGAATGCTGGACTTGAAGTCAGGGAGACAAGTTCAAGTCCTGATTCAGACCCTTGCCTAATATATATATTAGAAATCACTTACTCATTCACCTTGAAAAAATTATTTTTTAGCCTTTACAAAGAAATAGCTGTTTTCAAGATACAAAAAATAATAATAATATGAACATTTTTCCCTAACCCATTTGCCCTTTGGTCTTTGAGGAGAATATCCTCAGATATGAAACAATTTCCATACAGCATTTAGCACTGATCTGTCAAGTTCACCTCCAAAGTTGCTATCCTAGAGTGATGGGTTCTTGTCTCAGCTATCAGTGGGCTGTTTTCCAAGGATCACTAATGAAGGTCAATCTGTGCTTTAAAAATTCACAAGGACAAACCTTTCTGATTAATCTATTTCACTTAGAACGGAAGAACAAATGGGATGGAAAAAACCCCAGCCACAAGGGTGAAATGAGTAGAACCAAGAGAACATTATATAAATAATACCAATGTGGTTATGAGAATAGTTTTGAATAACTAAGTTATTATTATTGTAAATAATACTCAAGTCAATTACAGAGAACCTATGAAGAAAAATGCTATCTCCATCCAGAGACAGACTTGATAAATAGATGTATAGGGTGTGTGTGTGTGTGTGTGTGTGTGTGTGTGTGTGTGTGTGTGTGTGCATACACATATTTGTGTCTAATAGTAGCCTTTAGTATGGGATAGAGATGGAGGGAGAAAAAGAAATTAAAAATGCACAGCAAAGAACAATAACAACAACAAAAAAAAAACTACTTAAAAGGAAGCACAGAAAGTCAGGGTAGCTTTGAAAACAAAAGTGCTATTTATTATATTGTTTTTCTTTTTAAAAAGTAAATTTTTAAAAAATGGAAATTCGTGGTTTTATATTGAATCCTCTAGTTACATTGTGTTGTGTACATGGAAATTTTTTTTTGCCTTTTTGTATTATTCAGATGAATAAAGATTTAAGGGAAAAAAAAATAGCCACAAATCAGGCTTCCCCTTATAGCTTTGTCCCTCTCCACTATTGTACACCACTGGTCACTGTCAACAAAGGAGTCAAATTTAGAGTGGAGATCCTCCTTCAAGAGAAAATATCTGAAGGGCTTACTACCTATTTATTTTTAGAAACAACCCTACTCAGGCTATACAAGTGAGGGTAGAGGGGAAGGGGGAAGAATGCCTTGAACAATAGATGGTAGGAAGAAAGAAACAAAGAAATCTATTTTGCACACTTCAGAGGCCAAGACAATCAAAGAAATCATTAATAGGATTATATTATTTAGCCTGGAAGAGCCATAGAAAAGATCTCCATGCTTTAAGAGGAAGAAATACTCTCAGAAAACTCTGGAGCCCTGCCTTCTGTTTAGTAATATTATGACTCTTAGTAAGTCACTTAACTTCATATTTTTTGGACATTTTTGGATATTGATAATTCTTCCTTTGATGATGGTAAATCATCCAATGATGCTAGATTTAATTATTAAAATTATTCCAAGAAGTCCCTTTGAGACAGGTCTGGTGATAAAAGGAATGACCAACCCAAGGAATACTATTTTGGGGATGAATAACAAACAGATACAACTAGAAAGGGATGAGAAATCTTCTTGTGTGGGTCCAAAATGGGTCAAATTTCCTAGCCACTGCATTTGTCACTCAAGTGAGCCAAGTGTACAGGTGATGGCACATGTGATCCACCCATTTACCAGGGTGGAACCTTCTTCCATCTTTGAACACATCATGACTTCTCTCTCCATGTCTTTTCATCTAGATCTTTCTATAAATCTGACAATGTGGGTGAGCTAATACTCTGGGGGTTTTCATTGAAACACTAACAGTCTCATTGTAGTAGCTGAATTGTGGGTCTATAAGTATTTTATTATATGATCAGACTTCTGTTCCCCAAAGATCATTTAACCCAAATGTCACAAGCAGCTCAGCAAATATGATCAAAGAGGGGATTTGGGAAACCTTTGGGAAAAGAGTTTGTTTTAAAAAAAAATTGTCTCTGTCACAACTTGTGGCACTACTGAAGCTCTTAAAGGCTCAATTTGACAATCATCTATTAAATATACATTTATTTTAATAGAAGAGGCTATTTTATTGGAACAACTCAACTCCTTGATAACAAGGTGATATAGTGGATAGAGCACCAGGCTTGAAATCAGGAAGACTCCTCTTTTTGAGTTAAAATCCAACTTTAGACTCAATAGCTGTGTGATTCTGAACAAGTCATTTAACTCTGTTTGCCTTCATCTCCTCATCTGTAAAAAGAGCTAGAGAAAGAAATGGCAAAACACTCCAGCATCTTTGTCAAGAAAACCCCAAATGGGGTCATGAAGAATTGAACACAACTGAAATGGCAGAACAACATCATCTCTTAGGATTATTGTGAAATTAAAAAAACAAAAAACAAAAAACAGTATAAATATAAAGTATGTTGTTCCTGTAAAGTTATGGAAATGCTACCCATTATATCATCTTCACTATAGTTATCACATCCTCATGTTGGAGGGAGGGACATGCAGAGGACTTGCTCATGGAAGAAAGTGAATATTTAAATGAGGTTTAGGGTGAGGTAGTGTGGTATAGTGTGTAAAGCACTGTAACTCAGTGCTCTGTGTAACTCATGAAGACCTGAGTTCAAGTCTGGCTTCAGGCATTAACTAGGTGATCCAGGGAAATCACTTAATCTTTTCAAGCCTCGATTTCTTCTTCATTAAAATTAAAGTAACAACTAACTAAAGGGATTTTGAGGAACAAATAAGATTAATGGATGTCAAGTGCTATATAGTACCTAGATTGTAGATATAAATGAGAGCCATTACATATGCACACACATGATGTTCCAAAAATCATTGCAGTTTTAAACTAGTAAAGTTATAAACTCTTAAAAGCTAGTAAAGTTATAAAATCTTAAAACTTAAAAAAACTTAAAACTTATTTTTAAAAAGTTATAAAATAAAAAACTTAAAAAACAAAACAATCTAGGACTTTTGAAACACCCTGTATAATATCTGTTGGGATAGGGACTAGACCTGTGATTTCATTGGTCTAGGGAACATTTTCCTTCAGACTTATCCATGCTTTCTCTGAAATTAAATTCTTTTAAAAAATATTCTTTTAAAAAATTTTTCTAAATAATAGCTTTTTATTTTCAAAATATATGCAAAGATAGTTTTCAATATTCACCATTGCAAAACTTAGTGTTCCAAATTTTTTTTCTCCCTCCTTTCCCCCACCCCTAAACAGCAAGTAATCCAACATATGTTAAATATATACAATTCTCCTATACATATAAAATGTAAATTACTAAGAAGTTGCAGAGAACATTTGAGAGGTTAAATGATTTGCCCAGAGTCTCACAGCAAAAAGTATCAGAGGTGAGAACTAGCTCTTCCTGGCTCAATAGCCAGCTTGATAGCCACTACCTTTTTCTGTCTCTCTCTGTTGCTCTGTGTTTCTCACTCCCTTCCCTTTTTTTCCTTCTTTCTCATCACCAAACTGCTAACTCAAGTCTTAATTGTTGTCACAGCCTCCCTCAGCCTCCTGGAGGGCTGGAAAGTGGAATACTGAACTCCCAAAGTCTTCCTTTTAGAGGGCAAAAAATGGACTTCTGAATCACTTGGCTTTTTATCTGCAGCTCTGCCTGGTTTCAGTTCCATAGAACAAGGTATACACACATACTTGTGTGTATATATTATATATATATGTGTGTGTGTGTTCATTCATTTATGTATATGATAATGTGCTCTGACCTATGATTTCTGGGATATGGGACACTTATGGGTGTGCCAACCAACTAGTCTCTCTACCTATGATCTCACATTTCCAATCTATTCCACCCAGCACTGAAAAAATAATCTTCCTAAAAATATGCCTTCCTTTCAACTATCTATCCTTCCCTCCATCCAGCTGCCAAAGTGCTCTTAAGGCTCAGGGCTGACCATGTCACCTACAGTGACTCTCTCCTCCAGGATCAAATAGAAAATCCTGATTGTCGTTCAAGCCCTTTCTTACCTAGTTCCCTCTCCCTCCACCTTTCCAGTCTCCTTATACCTTACCCCCATCTTTCACATGCTCTCTACAATATAGTGACACTAGCCTCCTGAGGGTTTCATGAAGAAAACACTCCATCTCTCTTGTTTATAGCATTTCCACTGGCTGTCCCCCATGTCTGGTTCTCTCTCCCTCCTCACCTCTGCCTTCTGGCTTCCCTGGTTTCCTTCAAATTTCAGCTAAAGTCTTACCTTCTGCAAAGAAGCCTTCCCACAGTCTCCCTAACTACTAGTTCCCTCTATTTAGTGATTATCTCGTGTGTGTGTGTGTGTGTGTGTATGCACACAGATAGATAGATAGGTAGATAGATAGATAGATAGATAGATAGATAGATAGATAGATAGATATCTTGAATATAGCCTATTTGTACATGGTTGTTTGCATTTTGATTCTCCCATTAGATTGTGAGCCTTGAGAGAAGGAGTTTCCTTTTACCTATCTTTGTATCCCCAGCACTTATCACTGTGTCTGGCACATAGTAGGTGCTTATTAAATATTATTGACTGACATTGCACTTTCCTGTATCAACATATAGAAAGAGAAGTCATTCGTTTTCCCAGGGTTCCTTTGTTCAGCAGGACAGTTCCAGAGGCTAATATCAAGACTCTTATCTCAGTAAAATGTTCCTTTAGTCTAGTAACAAGGATTCCAAATAAAACTCTTTTCCTCATACAGACCCCTTGATAATAACATCCTCAGGGGAGTAATTTCAGGTGTGAGTCAGTGGAATAGTGGGGAAAGATGGTAACACACTACCCCCTAGTGGTCATTAGAATTATTCCCCCTGCTTTAGACAACCAAATGATTTTCCTTTAGATTTTCACCAGAACAACCTCAACATTTGTGTCTCTTCAGCTTTCACACAGAGAATTCGATTTCTAAGTCCAAGCTTCTTTTTTTTGTTGTTGAGGCAATTGGGGTTAAGTGACTTGCCCAGGGTCACACAGCTAGGACTGTTAAGTGTCTGAGGTCACATTTGAACTCAGATCTTCCTGAATTCAGGGCTGGTGCTCTATCCACTGCACCTAGCTGCTATCTACCTGCCCCCAAGCTTCTTTTTTAAAGGCAGTTAAAGCTTGACCTATTTTTTCTTTCTTTTCGTTTTGGAGATATCTCAGATCTTTAATTGACATAAAAATTGTGAGGCCCCCAGCAAATTAAAGCATAAAGTACAATATTAATTGTAATAATAACTAATATTGATTATGCATAAGATTTGCAAAGCAATTTACAATTTATTTGATCTTTGCAAAAACCCTGTGAGACAGGTACTGTTATTCCTATTTTATAGACAGATGAACTAGGCTTGGGAGGTAATGTGACTTACTCAGAGTTACACAATAATTATCTGAGGTAGGCTTCTAAACCAGCAGGCTCTACTATACCATGCTACCTTTCAATACAAAGAGAGAGACAGAGACTGAGATGGAGGGAGAGACAGAGATGGAGAGAGGAAGAGAGAGACAGAGAGAGACAAAGACAGAGAGAGATTGAGACAGAGACAGACGGAGGGAGAGACAGAGAGAAAAGAAGAAGAAGAAAGAAGGAAGATGATGAAGAAGATAAAGACGAAGAAGAAGAAGAGGAAGAAGGAAGAAGAAGATAGAAGGAAGAAGAAAGAAGAAGAAAAAAGGAGATTTTACACACCAGAAACAAGCTTCTGGCCAGTAGTTTTCTCTTTGGGAGTTATCTCTTTGTCCAGCCTCAGACAATTACTAGCTGGATAACCCTGAGCAAGCCACTTAACCCTATTTGCCTCAGTTTCCTCAACTGTAAAATGGGGTGGTGAAGAAAATAGCTAAACTACTCCAGTACCTCTGCCAAGAAAACTCTAAATGGGGTCATGAAAAGTCGGACACAACTGAAAAACTAGTAAACAACAACAAATGGTTTGTATTGGTTGTTTGGTTGGTGGACATAATGGGGGATTTGTAACCAATGCCTAGACTTATTTAATAGGCAGAACCACAGCTAGTCCCAAGGTTCAAGCATTCATTTCAATGACCATTCCCACCTTTTCTTTGTGCATAAAACCTAACACCAGAGGGCACTCTGGGAATATCTGGTGGACTCCAGCACCTGCCCTGGCTCTCCGAAGGCTTATTGCTATTCACTTGTCTGTGGCTTTTTTTATTTTTTAACTAAATTAGTTAGTTAGTTAGTTAGTTTAGAGGACTGGTTCTCAAACTTTTTTGTCTCTGAATATTTTCCCACATTTTAAAATGATTGGGAAGCACTCCAAGACCTTTTGTTAGTGTGATTTATATTTACCATGTTAGAAGTTAAAATATCTTAAGGTTATTGTGAAATAGTTTTTACCTCAAAAACCCTCTGAAAGGTTCTAGGGGACCCTCCCCGGTGCCCCTGACCACACTTTGAGGACACTGATATAGCAATGATTCTTTTTTTTAAGTACTTATATTTATGTCAAGAATGTAGTTTATACACATATTATTGAGCAAAATTGGATTGCAAAGAAATATATAAATATCATAATAAGCATTATAAAATAACTGGCACTGGTGTTATGAGCATATTAATGGAACTGTTAAGGAAGAATCATGGAAGAGATAGAAATTGTTCTTAATCTCGGTTCTATGAACTTAAAAAAATAGCATTTCATTATAATTGCTTTCTTTTGTAATCCTATGTGTTTGATTTCATGAATTTAAAAACATTATTCTAAGAGAACCATAAGCTTCACCAGACTGTCAAAGGATTAAGAAACACAACATAAAAGGTTAAGAACCTCTGACTTGATATGGATTGCCCCATTAGACAATTAGTTCTTAGCCTCTTTTTTATTCCTTAATTAGCCAGGTCCATCTATTCTAAACAGTTCTTTAACCAAAATATTAGAAATTAGTTGGAGCAAGTTGATGGCAACAGACCCAGTGCACAGCTTTTCCCATCTTAACCTAAACTATTGATAAGCCAGTAGTCCCAAAGTTCAGTGCTCTGGACCACTCCCAATCCATACTTAGAACTTTTGATCTGTTGCAAAGCTTCAGTGTTGTTCAGCGTACAGATCGTGGATATGATTCAGGGTTAGGAGTCTCCTGCTCTCTCTCACAGAAAAGCAGGAAGAAGTAAGGCATTCATCCCTCAGACAGTTGTGACCTCTTTCCCCATTCTCTACTTTTCCCTAGTGTTTCTGTCCAGAGGGAAGACTCTTGGGGATTTTCTCAGGGGGCACAAATGTCTGGCTACCTCAATACCACCAAGATGGTTAGAGAGACTTACGGTATGGGTTAGGGTTGCTATTAGCTCTTCTCTTTCCCTCATGTTTAAAACAAGTCTTTAAATTCAAGCCACTCTTCAATAGATAAGTGGTCAAGGGATATGAACAGACAATTTTCAGATGATGAAATTAAAACCATCTCTAGTCATATGAAAAGTTGCTCCAAATCACTATTGATCAGAGAAATGCAAATTAAGACAACTCTGAGGTACCACTACACACCTGTCAGATTGGCTAAAATGACAGGAAAAGATAACGATGAATGCTGGAGAGGATGTGGGAAAACTGGGACACTAATACATTGTTGGTGGAACTGTGAACGGATCCAACCATTCTGGAGAGCAATTTGGAGCTATGCTCAAAAAGTTGTCAAACTGTGCATACCCTTTGACCCAGCAGTGTTCCTATTGGGCCTATATCCCAAAGAGATCTTAGAGGAGGGAAAGGGACCCACATGTGCAAGAATGTTTGTGGCAGGTCTTTTTGTAGTGGCTAGAAACTGGAAACTGAAGGGATGCCCATCAATTGGAGAGTGGCTGAATACATTATGGTGTATGAATATTATGGAATATTATTGTTCTGTAAGAAACGACCAGCAGGACGATTTCAGAGAGGCCTGGAGAGACTTGCATGAACTGATGCTGAGTGAAACGAGCAGAACCAGGAGACCATCATACACAGCAACAACAGTATTACATGATGATCAACTCTGATGGACATGGCTCTCTGCAACAAAGAATTGTCTCAAACCAGTTCCAATTGTTCACTGAAGAAAACCATATACCCCCAGAGAGAGGGAAATGAAATATGGACCACAACGTAACATTTTCATGATCTCTATTGACATTTGCTTGCATTGTGTTGCCTTTCTCTGATTCTTTTTTTTCTTGTAGATAGGATTTTTCTTGCATAACTTCTCAAGCATTTCAACATTATTAACATGTAGTGAACTTCCTGCCATCTAGGGGAGGGGAGGGGACTGGGTGTAAAATTTGTAATGGAAAGCTTTGTAAAGATCAATGCTGGGGAACTACCCATACATATGTTATACAAATAAAAAGCTTTAATAAATAAATAAAAAATAAAAAATAATTAAAAAAAAACAAGTCTTTACTTCCAATTTCTGACAGCACACTTTTCTGTCACATTTGGCACCCTGTATAGATTGGTTCTATGTTTGGTAAAGGAAATGCCATCTTTTATCCCATGTCATCAGTCACCTGAGGGCCTTAGGACCATGTATGACCACTAAGAGTATATCTACTCCAGTTTACACAGTATCATAGTTTTGTCATTATTTAGCTGTTTCAATCTTGTCTGACTCTTTGTGACCCTAATTTTTGGGTTTTGGGGGTTTTTTTTGACAAAGATTCTGGAGTAGTTTGCCATTTCCTTCTTGAGCTCATTTTACAGATAAGGAAACTGAGGTAAATGGGGTTAAGTGATTTGCCAGGGTCACACAATTAGTGTCTGCAGCCAGATTTGAACTCATGTCTTTTTGCCTTTAGACCTAATACTCTATCCACTATGACATCCAGCTGTCCTGTGGCATAGGTATCACTTGCCAACTAAAAATATACAAGGCATAAATTGGGATTGTGTGTACCACAAACATGAAGGAATATGACTTAGTATAAACAGAGAGAATCACCTCAACACATGGCTGAGGCTCAAACAATCACATCTGCCTTGGGTGAGCAATCTCAGAATAATCCCAACAGCACAAAGGGTGAGATGTCTTCAAAGAGCTGGAGTACTGAATTAAATCCACACAAAAGTCCTTGGTCTATGCAAGTGAAATTGGGAATCCTGCTAATGAGGTTCAGCTGGACAGAAGGCACTTGATAAAGGGGAAGTAGAAGAAAGAGGAAGCACAGTGGGACAGGGTCTACTTTAGAAAAGGATCTCTTTCCCTAACATTTCAAGGAACAATGAAAAGATATCAGTAGACACGGGAAATGTTACTCAAGTGAGAGAAATTGAAAGGCAATGGATCATGATTAAGCTGGATAGACTAAGTCTTCAAAATAAGAATACAAGATACAGTTTTTCATAGATCTGCAATTTCATCTGATACATACTCCATCATCATAGATCATAACCCCGTCTTCCTCACCCTAGAATATCTCTCTGATATGCCAAACTCCCTCCCCCTTCTCTTGGGACCTCCATTTGGGGGAAAGATCCATGTTGGCCAACCTTCATCCTCATTCTGCTATTGCTTCTGATTCTCCAGATGTCATCTTAACCCTTTTCCCTGTTTAGCTCCCTTTAATAAATTTTCTTCCCTTATTAGGAATAAAGTTCCTTGAGGACAAGATTTATCCTTCCTTTTGCTTATCTTTCTATTTCCAGTTCTTAGCATAGTGCTTGACACTTAGTAAGCACTTTAAAGACACTTATTGCCTTGCCTTCTTATTGCCTTAATAGATGAATTTCTTGAGTTTTGGGGAGCCTCTTTAAATTTATAATAATAACAGTTAATATTCGCATAGTACCTATTATGTTGCTTTACACTCACTTCATTTTCACAACAACCTTGGAAGATAGGTACTATTGTTATCATAATATAGAGTTTTAAAGTTTACAAAGCACTTTATATCATATATCATATATCATATCATATCATATCATATCATATCATATCATATCATATCATATTATATTATATTATATTATATTATATTATATTATATTATATTATATTATATTATATTATATTATATTATATTATAT
>JAJPUD010000277.1:689685-721989 GCA_023553655.1 Myrmecobius fasciatus
ATTATATTATATTATATTATATTATATTATATTATATTATATTATATATCATTTGATTGGCTTATAGACAACAGATATACAATCTATGCCCAAGATCTTTCCAGTTTGGCAGTGTTAGCAGGGTTTTAAATATCAGTCAGGATGTTATGTGTGGTCCTAGAGAAAATAGAAGGCACCAGAACTCATCGAGCAGGGGGGATAAGATGGTCCTACTTTTTAGCAAAATCACCTTGACAACATGAAGGGTGGATTGGAGAGGGGAAATACTTAAGGTGGAGAACTGAGTTTGAAGACTATTACAGTGGTTCAGGTGAAAGATAATAATTACAGTGTGGATCTATGAATGGAGGGAAAGGGACATATACAAGGGATGTTGTAAAAGTAGAAATGGGAAGATTTGTCAATGAATTGTTAGGTTGGATGAGCTGGATCGGTAGTAAAGAGTTGAGAATGACAATGAGATTGCAAACCTGTGTACTAGAAGGAAGGTTATGTCTTCGACAGAATAAAGGGAAAGTTTAGAAGATGGCAGCATTTGGAGAAAGATAAGTTCTGTTTTGGATTGTTGTGCTGTAATTGGCATATTTATGGGACATCCATTTTGAAATGTCCAAAAAAGCACTGAATGATGCAGGTCTAGAACTTAGGAGAAATTTGGATGAGTTACACAGATCTGAGAATTATATTCATAGAGATAACCACTGGCTCCATGGGAACTGATGATCACCAAGCAAGATGGCACAGAGGGAGAAGGGAAGACCCAGGTTATGCATGACATGAATGAAGATCCAGCAAAGGAGACTGGAGACCAAGAGAAAATAATGTCATAACAATCTAAAGAGGAAAGAGTGTCTAGAAGATGGTGGTTTTCAAATGCTGCCCAGAAGTCAAGGAGGAACAGGCAGATTGGACAATTAAGAGATCATTAGAACTTTGGAGAAGGCAATCTCAGTGAAATGATCGGGTTAGAAGCAAAGGGTTTAGAATTAAATAAAAAGAGAGGAAGTGGAGACACCTAAGGAAGTTGGTTTTCTTAAGGAAGTTGGCCAAGAAGAAAAGGAGAGGTACCCCTATATTAGCTAGTGGGGATGGTCAGATCAAATGAGTTGGGGTTTTGTTGGTGTTGTTGTTTGTTTTAAGGATGGGTGAGATATAGGTGTGTGTTTAGGTATTAGGGAAATCGTCCATAAATAGGTAGAAACTGAAGAACAGAGGAAAATGGAAAATTAGTGGGGCAATTTTTTGGATGAGATGGAGGGGAAGAGATGAAGACATATATACAGGTTATTCTTACCAAAGAAGAGGGACACTTCCGTGTGGGAGATGAGGTGGAGGGCATAATGGGGGAACACATTTGAATGATATGGAATCAAGAAATAGAGGAGGAGAAGAAGGAGGAGAAGGAGGAGGAGGAGGAGGAGGAGGAGGAGGAGAGAAGGGAGAGCTCAGAGTGAATGGCCTCGATTTTTTAAAATTGAAGTTTGATACAAGGTCCTCAACTTAAGAGGGCTGGGGAATGAGGTGCTCTGGAGGACTGAGGGGTTTGGGTTTGAAAAGATTTGAAACGTGGCATTAACTTATAGAGTTTAACACCCCAGAAATATTACTGAAAGAAAATAAGTTTGCTTCTTAGTAACTTATTATGTTATAACTTATTGTGCAGCTTATATTATAACTTATTATGTTAGCTGAGTGACATCTAGGCAATGCAGTGGATAGAGGGATAGTAGCTGGATCTGTAGTTAGGAGTACCTGGGCTTAAATTCAGTTGCACACACTTATTAGCTGTGTGACCCTGGCCAAGAAACTTAACCTCCATCTGCCTCAGTTTCTTCAACTTCAACTAAGATGAGCATAACAATAGCAGCCAGCTTACAGAGTTGTTATGAGGCTCAAATGAGATATTTGTAAAGCACTTATTACAGCACCTGACACATAGTAGGTATTCGCATAGTAGGTGTTCAGGTCTAGCATCTTCAGTGTGAGAGTTGCCAAGATCTTTTCTGGGCTGTTTATACACCTTTGGGGTCCACCCAACTTTCAACCCATGGGCTCCAAGAATCTGTGGCATGTACGGTGACAATACCCCAATAAAACCATCTCTTCCAAGGTGGAGGATAACTGAAATGTCTTAATCAAACCTGCCATTGAGTTAGAGGGACGTGAAGATGTCCCCCACTGAAATGAGCAGATGAGAATAATTTGTTCCAATAGCCACGAAAGCAGCTGAAGCGGTGCTGGGGAGCACTTAGAGCTTGATCAGACATCAAAGATGCTAAGGCCATCTACTGCACCCCTGGCCATTGATAGTTGTATTGACTTTTGTCTTGCAATCTAATTCACACATAGGTCAAAACATCACCCCATAACACCATTGGTACTTTCTAAAATGAGGATAAACAACAAGAGTTTAATAAATGCTTATCTCCCCCACCCCTATTTATAGCTTTGTCAAATCACTTAATGCAGCAGTATAAAAGCTCTTGCTACAAACTTTGCCAGCTCTAGATATAACCACCATTTTCCAGAAAACATTTCCTTCTCCCTCCTATATAATATGTTGTAAATTATATAATATCACTAAGGCATTTTAATATAGTGTTTGTCACATAGTAGGTACTTAATAAATGTTTGTTTCCTCTCTTCCTTCCTTCCTTTTCTTTCCTTTCTTTTCTTCCTTCCTTCTTCCCTTCCTCCCTCCTTCCTTCCTTCCTTCCTTCCTTTCTTCTTTCCTTCCTTTCTTCCTCCTTTCCTTCATCCCTCCTTTCTTTTCTCTCTCCTTTGCTTCCTTCCTTACTTTCCTTCCTTCTCCCTTCCTCCCTACTCCAAGCCTGCCCCAAGACTAAAATTTCATGGTAATGATTGCTGGAAAATTAGCCCATATCTGTTATATGGCACAGTGAATAATGCACAAGGATGGAATCAGGAAGATTCCTCTTCTTGAATTCAAATTTGGCCTCAGACACTTACTAGCTAGACAAGTCACTTAGGCCTATTTGCCTCAGTTTCCTCCCTTGTAAGGAACTAGCAGACTGTTTTTTTTATCTTTGCCAAGAAAACCATATAAAGGTCACAAAGAGTCAGATACAACTTAAAAGCAATTAAACCAACAACAAGATTAAAGCCTGAGGCTTTTTACCTCAAATTTTATTCAATACAAATCAAATCTCTATAATTTTTATTGAGGAGTTTGGCCTTGTCTCCTGTCAAATCCACCCCTAATTTGGAATTCTGTTGCTGAGCCAGCACAAAATTCAGCTTTCTAATCAGCATGATGGGGAGCATCCTTTGTCTAATTAGGTTTCTGTCCACTTCACTCAAAGTAAACCAAAAAACAAAGAAAGGGAGAAAGAAGAGTCATTCTACAGCTGGGGGTGAGACTTCCCCTAGATTTCTTGCCATTGTGTGTATACCAGTGGAATCCACAGGATAGGCACAGGTTAACACATCCAAACTCTTGCTCTCTGACTGATGTTTTCTCTCCTTCTGGTCATACATTTATCTGATTTCTGATGTTCATGACTAATTACTTCTGTAAAATATCATTTGGAAAATGTATTCATTCCACCCACCTAAAGTATCTTACCTCCTATTTTCCACCTACTCATATCTTACTCATCCATCAAGACCTAGTTCAAATCCCATCTCCTAAGTAAAACAATCCCTGACTTCCCCATCCTGAAATGAAATCTCCCTTTTTGTAAATCTCATGGTCTCTTATCAGCTATTGGACTATTTTAAAAAAGTCTTTATATTACCTTTAAATCCCCAAACATTCCTTCTCCTTCTTTCTTTCAAACAACCATATCTTATGACGAAGAATAAAAGAGAGGGACCAAAAACAAATCAATACATCAACCAAATACAAACTTATCTGTAATATTCCACACCAGCAGGGTCAACACCAAATAGAAATGGGCACCATAGACCATACATAAGGATCCTGACAGGTCACCTACTGGCTTAGAAAGCCACATATTAATGTTATCTATGTTTTAGTGTATTTTTATTCATTTTGTTCAATATTTCTCAGTTACATTTTAATCTGGCTCTGACCCCACTCAGTGGGCTGCATTCAAGGGGAAGTGCATTCTCCCAACTCTTCTTTGAGGCTAAATTCAGTTTTATAGCTTCATACCACTTTGTTTTGATTTGTTGTTACTATTTTATGGCATTGCACATGTCGTGTTCTTGGTTATACTTATTTTGTTCTGCATCCATTCTTATAAATCTTCTCATACTTTTCAATAGCCTCCCTATTCACCATTCTTTATTTTATAATTATAATCCATTATATTCATGAATTATGTTTAGAAGAATTGCACACATTTAACCTTTATTGGATTGCTTGCTGTCTTGGGATGGGGGAAGGGAGAAGAAAGGGAGAAAAATTTGGAACACGAGGTTTTACAAAGTTAAATGCTGAAAACTATGTATTTGGAAAATAAAATATTGTTAAAACCATTGCATTCATGAGTTATAGTTTTTTCCCAGTTGATGGGTAGCTCCTTTGTTCCTGATTCTTTCCTACTTCCTAAAGTCTTTCCCAGTTGATGGGTATCTCCTTTGTTCCTGATTCTTTCCTACTTCCTAAAGTCTTTCCCAGTTGATGGGTATCTCCTTTGTTCCTGATTCTTTCCTACTTCCTAAAGTCATAATAAAATTATTTTCATTGACATAAGATCTTTCTTTAAATCATTGGCCTCTTTGAGATATATACCTAGTAGCTGAATTTCTGGTTTAAAGAGTATGGATATTTGAATCGCTAGAAAACACTTAGCAAACATTTAACTTATTTGGAAAGTGGTTCACATCCTACTTTTGACACATAACAGGTCTTAATTATTATTACTATTCCAAGTTGCTTTCTGGATTGGTTGGATCAACTATTTGTCTATTAACTTGGGATTGCTGTTCCCCTAAATCTCAACCAACAACTATCTACTAAGCACATTTGCACAAGAAAAACTGTTCTAAACTTCTGCAGAACATGTTGTTGTTCAACTGTTTTCATATTTGTCTGACTCTTTGTGACCCCAATTTTGGGTTTTCTTGGCAAAGATACTAAAGTGGTTTGCCCTTCCCTTCTCTGAGTCATTTTACAGATGAGTAAACTGAGGCAAACAGGGTTAAATGACTTGCCTAGGGTCACATTGCTAGTAAGTGAGAGTATCTGAGATCAGGTTTGAACTCAGTCTTCATAATTCTAGGCACTATTGCTCTACCTCTGCCTTTTTTGTAGAATATAGATGTAAAAATAATATAAATGTATAAATCAACAAGTATTTATTAAATACCTATTATGGTCTGTGCTGAGCATCATATTCCCTCATGGAACTCATAGCTTTATTAGGGTTTAATGGTGATGATGAAAATCATGATGATGCCAGTGATAATATTACAATAATATTATAATATTATATAGTAATTATATATAATATACTTATATATTATATATAACAATAATAATAGTAACTAGCTAGTATTATATTTTATCTACTATATTCCAGGTACTTTACTAAGTGCTTTACAAATATTATCTGACCTTCACAACAACCATGGAAGTAGGTGCTATCATATTCCCATTTTACAATTAAAGAATCTGAGACAAACAGAAGTAGTCACTTGCCCAGGGTCACACAGCTAGTGAATGTCTGAGGCTGGATCCTAAATGTAGGCTCACACCCTATATTCACTGCACCACTGCCCAACAAGATCTCTCTCTCTCTCTCTCTCTCTCTCTCTCTCTCTCTCTCTCTCTCTCTCTCACACACACACACACACACACACACACACACTCCAAATGCAAATATTATTACATATGAACAGATATGATAATAAAAGTTATGTTTGATCATTGGATAAGATTAAACCTAGTCTTCTCTGCAAGGCTCAGGGGAAAACAAGTATAGCCTTAAGCTAGTAAAGACATCTTTCGTTATCATTTATACCACACAACACTGAACCAATGTATATTAATAAAAAGAATATTAGACTTCTGGACCTTCTATTTATGTGACTGAGTCAAGCATTTAAGCTCTATGAACCACATGGAACTCTAAGACTATTTTCTATTGTTGTGGGCAGGGTGAAGAGATGTAATTTCATCTTTATAGAAAACTTCAACTTCCTGTCTTAGTTCACCTAAGACACTGAGAGATTAGGACCTGTTATGTGTCAAAAGTAGAATATGAACCACTTTTCAAATAACTTAAGGGTTTGCTAAGTGTTTTCTAGGTTCTTTTTGTTCTCCTTGTTGCAATTCATTTACCTGGGTTTAACTTTGGGGTGAAGTGTCAATGTTATTTCTATTGTTCATTTCCTGGTGCACAACAGCTTCTTTAAATAATCAGGGTTCAATTTTCTTAATATTATGCCATTATGTTTTTCTCATTGCTGTTATGTTTTCTTATTTTTTCCTAGGAGATCTGATCTTAACTCTATTGAATCAGTGATCTGACTACAGAGCCAAATGACTTGGGTATTGTGATAATAAGATCACTATGTCTATGACATTAAAATGTAGTCATTTTCTGGAAACTGAATGGATGCCCATCAATTGGAGAGTGGCTGAATAAATTATGGTATATGAATGTTATGGAATATTATTGTTCTATAAGAAACGACCAGCAGGATGATTTCAGAGAGGCCTGGAGAGACTTACATGAACTGATGCTAAGTGAAATGGGCAGAACTAGGAGATCATTATACACAGCAACAACAAGACTATACGATGATGGATGTGATCCATCCATGGACAATGATCAATCCTGATGGACATGGCTCTCTTCAAAAATGAGATGATTCAAACCAGTTCCAATTGTTTAGTGATGAAGAAAGCCATCTACACCCAGAGAGAGGACCATGGGAACTGAATGTGGACCACAACATAGCATTTTCACTCTTTCTGTTGTTGTTTGCTTGCATTTTGTTTTCTTTCTCATTTTTTTTCCTTCTTGTTCTGATTTTTCTTGTGCAGCAAGATAACTGTACAATTTTTGTATACATATATTGGATTTACCATATATTGTAATATAGTTAACACATATTGGACTACCTGTCATCTAGAGGAAGAGGTGAGGGGAAGGAGGGGAAAATTTGGAACAGAAAATTTTGCAAGTCAATGTTGAAAAATTGCCCATGCATATGTATTGTAAATAAAAAGCTTTAATAAAAAAAATGTAGTCAGTTTCATTCTTTGTGATACTGTTTAGCATTTACCATTTCCAGGGTGCACCATTCTTTTTTGGGGAAGAAATGTTTATAAGGACTCGAGAATCTGGTATAATCCATCAATCTTTAGCTTTATTTCTTTCATCAGAACCATATTTTCCATGTATTTCTCCTCATCCTCATCCTTTCTCATCTTTGCAAAGTCATCAAATAGCAGAGTGTATGTTGATGTGACATGGATGCTTTTTTTCTTCATAGAATTTCTCTATGCATTTGGTGTGTAAAAAAATATTTTCATGATAGTTTTTTGCAAATATCTATCTTTAGTCCTACAATATATGATCATGTGTACCATAAAATAGCATTTAATGTAGCCTTGGGATTCTTAATAAAACCCATATTCCCAACTTCTTTTTAGCTACATCTTTCTCCTTTTTTCTGGTTTCATTTCTAGTTTTATTTCACTTCTGGTTTTCACAAGGTTAATATAGTTCAGCTGCTTTAGCAATATGTCTATTTACTATTCATTGGACTAGAATCTCAGATTTAGAGTACCAATGTAAAATAAAAATTTGTTGACAATCTAATAATTATGTAATTCCAAACAAGTCTCTATCCATCATCCCTGTAGCATCAGAAAGAGGCCACACAGAACTAAAAGCTGATTTGTAGTTTTGTGGATTGCCATGACCAAAAAATCTTTTATCACCAGGCACCTCACCTCCTGGTGATATGTCTCTCTGTAATTAGCTGAGCTGTACATGGAGAACAGACTTAGTCTGTTCTCAGAGCCATACTTGAAGCTTTTCCAGCATGGTAAAACCTGCCAGAACTTGTCCTTTATTGGCATCTCTTTCAAAAACCCAGGGTCACAAAGAGGCATCAGAGTAAGATTTACGAGGAGGATTAAATTATAATCATTTATAATACTATGCCTGGCATTATGAAATATGGGGCTGCAGTAACTCAGCTGTGCCATATTAGGATTGGAGATTTATGGCATTAAGAGCTGGGAAGAACCTAGTCCAATGCCCTCATTTTCTGGATATGGAAACAAAGGCACAGAGAAATGAACATGGTTCTTAAATCTAAAATCCCTTTTAGACCATCTAGTCCAGGGGTTCTTAAGTTTTCTGAGTACCTGATGTTAGGCCGGTATGGGGCATTGGTAGGCATTAGGGGGCACAGAGTTGGGATCTGACTCTTGGCCCCACTGAGTGAGTATACAGAATGAGAATGTCTTTGCCTGAAATTTACTCCCTCCTCATCTACGTTTTGTAGGATGTTTTTTTCATCCCTAGCACTGCTTTCTACACAAAAGTCTTTCTTGGTCCTCTCAACTCCTAGTGCCTGCCCCTGAACTACCTTTGAGTTCAAATCCAGCCTAAGACACTTGCTGGGATATGACCCTGGACAAATTTTATCACCTCTGTCTGCCTCAGATTCCTCATCTGTAAAATGAGGATAATAGCACTCAGTTTCCAGAGTGGTTGTGAGGATCAAATCAATTAATATACATAAAGAGCTTTGCAACTCTTAAAGTGCTAGATAAATGCTAGTTATTATTAGTATTATTATTCTACTTAGTAGGAATTAATTCCATATATATTTGTGTAGATAATGTAAGCTCCTTCAGAGTAGGAGTTATTTCATTTTTAAAAGTCTATATCCTGGGGTAACTAGGTGACTTTCTAGCTTTGTGACCCTGGGCAAGTCACTTAACCCCAATTACCTCAGCAAAAAAAAAAAAAAAAATCTATATCCCTAGCACCTAGCACAATGGTTGAAAATAAAAATGGGTTCTTAATAAAAGTTTGTTGTTGTTTGTCCTTTGTTTTCCAAGAAAGCCATTGACATCCAGAGTGATGTCTTGACTTGCTTGTGGATTGGATTCAAATGAGTCAAATGCACAAAGTTTCACACTCTTTTGCAAAGTCACCAAAGTCCTAGTCAAGATGGCTAGGTGATGGCTTAATGAATGACCTTGACTTATTCAATGCCTGATCAAGCTCTAAGCATTCCACAGCATCTTCTTTAGCCACCTTCACAGCCCTTGGAACAAATCATTCTAATTCCCCCAATCTGCCAGGGGAAGTCTGCATATCCTCCTAACTCATGGGCAGCTTTAGGGCCCATGGGTTACTTTCAACAATCTGGTTTAATCCATTTGCTGAGAAAATTTTACCAGAGCGTGGCAACCATGTACACTACAATTTTCTGGAGCCATAATTAAGAGTTAGGTCAAAGGTGGACACCAAAGATGGAGGTGGGATGTTCAAGGAGGACTAGCACATCTGGCCTTTTTCAGGGTTGTTTATCTACCTTTATAGATGGTGTCCAGATTTCTATTTATTGACTGATTAATTGGCCTAAGGACTGGTGGATCTTATAAAATGGAAGGTCTCTTAAGTGTTGAGAAAGGGGGGAAGTGGAAAGATGGAGGAAAGGTAGAGAAAAGCAGTAGCAAGACTTAGTGGGGGAAAAGAAGGGAAGATGGAAGGAAAAGAACATCATTTTTAAAATAAATAAATTTTTAAAGGATTGGATTTGAATCAAAGTGACTTGACTACCACTCACTAGCTGAGTGGACTTAGATAAGTCATTTCTGCTGGGTTTTAGAGAAGTGATTATCAACCACTTGGCACTGCTGGCTCTGTCCCCTTAATGTTCCTTTTTCACAGGCTGGCCAGGATGGAGGACCAAGGATGGAAAAGCAAAGCAAGACCTAATGGGGGAAAAAAAGGAGGATGGGAGGAAAAGAACATCATTTATATATTTTTTCCATCATTTTTAAAATAAATAAATTTTTAAAGGATTGGATTTGAATTAAAGTGACTTTACCACTCACTGACTGTACGGACTTGAGTAAATCATTTCTGCTGGGTTTTGGAGAAATGTAAGCATTGGATCGGACTAGAGAAGCTAGTTCTTTGATTATCAGCCACTTGGCACGGCTGGTTCGTTCCCTTAGTCTTCCTTTTTCCCAATCTAGCCAGGCTGGAGGAGCAAGCTGGGAAAAGCAGAAGCAAGACCTAGTGGGAGGATGGGAGGAAAAGAACATCATATGTGTATATAGATATATAATTTTATTTTTTCCATCATTTTTAAAATAAATTTTTAAAGGATTGGATTTGAATTAAAGTGACTTAACTACCACTCACTGACTGTATGGACTGGGGTAAATCATTTCTGCTGGGTTTTGGAGAAATGCAAGCATTGGATCGGACTAGAGAAGCTAGTTCTTTGATTATCAGCCACTTGGCACGGCTGGTTCTATCCCCTTAGGTCTTCCTTCTTCCCAGGCCGGCCAGGCTGGAGGAGCAAGGATGGAAATGGAGCATGAGCGTTGGGAGGGCACAGGGCCGAAGGCTGCACCAAGAGGTCTGTGTGTCCTCGGTGGCTCCAGAGCACGAGCAGATTGCGCGTGGGCCCCAGCTGGAAGGCACCACCGAGAGCCAGGAGAAGGTCGAGGACAAAGAAGGGGAGCGGGGGAGGGGAGGCCCTTCCAGTCCAGGGAGCGTTCCAAACGCGTGCCCTCCTCAGCGCCCAGCTGGACAGTTGCCCTTGGACACGGGACGCACAACATTCCCGGCCGCGCTGCGCTCCGCGAAGCTCCAGCCCCCGCTGCGTGTTCTCGGCCCGCAGCCCTAGCCCTTGTGCGGCCACCCACCCTCCCCGCTCCTCCTGAGGCGGCCCCGCGCCCGCGGCAGCTCGTCGGGACCATGGCCAGCTCCCCGCACGACGGGAGCTTGTCCAAGCCCTCCGACGGCCAGGGGAGCAGCGCGGCCAGCAGCAAGAGCAGCTTCATGGGCGACTACTTGAGCAGCCAGAGCACCACGGACGCCAGCAGTCAGACGTCCGAGGAATTCTACACACAGACAAGTACCCTCCCCTCCGCCCCTTGGGGTGCGGGGGCGCTGGGGCTCGCTCGCAGGCCACGCGCCGCCTGCTCCCCGCCGCCCTCCCCTTGTACTTCGACGTCCAGAGGCACTTGGGTGACCGGGCTCTAAACCCGCTTCTGTCACTGGCCGTGTGCCCGAGCAAACCGCCACCCGTCTGGAGGCCGGGTTCCTCCCATTAAAATAAGGACTCGGATTTAGGCAACCTCTAAATTCACCCTTTCTGATCGGGACCTTCTTACCGTTTGGGTTTAGTTTTTCACCCATTTGTGCCTCTAACTCTTGGGTGCTAAATCCCTCTATCAAGGCAGATCAATAAATATTCTACAAAATACAGTACTTAGAACTATCCTGGGGCACTGAGAGGTTAAACGGCTTGCCCAAAGTCACACAATCAGCATGGGTCGAAGGAGAACCCAAGTGGTCCTATCTGTATCCACTATAATCCTGTTGTCTCTTTCTATTGGCGGTTTATTATTTTCTAGTTCATCTCTGGGGACGAGCTTACCATCTAGAGGAATCAGAGAAGGACCCATGCAGTTAGAAGTTCTGGTTCTGAAGTTAAAAGACTTGAAATTGTTGGGCCCTTTACTATCTATATAATGTGGGCAAATGACTTTATTTCTCCAGACATTGTTTTTACTGTGTATAAGATGAGAATTGAACCAGATAATTTCCAAGATTTTTTTTTTACTAGTTTACTAGTTTACTCTCATTCTGTGAAACTGTTTAAAAGAAGCTTTCTACTCCATTGTAGGGTAGGGAAGGTTTGAGGGAGTGAGGGTGGCGGGGCTAAGGGGTGTCTTATTTTAAATATTTGTCATCTTTTCAAAGAAGTTAGGAAGACTCATTTCCCTGAATTCCAATTTAGCATCAGACACTTCTTAGCTGTGTGACTCTGGGCAAAGTCACTTAACCCTGTTTGCCTGTTTACTCACCTATAAAATTGAGCTAGAGAAAGAAATGACAAACCACTCCAATATCTTTGCCAAGAAAACCCTAAGTAGGGTCACAGTCAGATAAACTGAAGAAGGAATAACAATCTTTCCATAATCAATAGAGGGGTTAGATTAACAATTCAGATATTTTTTTCAATCATTAACCTCTCTGAGCAGCAGTTACCTCAGCAATAAAATGGGGACAGTAATCTTTGCTCTGCCTTCCCAAAAGGATTTTTAGGGAGATTAAAAAAGGCAATGTGTGTGAAAGCTTTTCTAAGCCATAAAAGGCCTAACAATAACTTACATTTTCTAGAACGGGACTTCTTAACTTGTGTCTCATGAATCTGGGGAAGCCCCTTCTCAAATTATCTTTTTAAAAGCATAAAATAAAACATAAATCAAATTGCAAAGGAAGCCAAGTTAGTGAAAACAGGGATGAACTTTTTTTTTCCATAAAAGTTCATAAGCCTCCAGAAATATGTCCACTCCTTGTGGATCCCACCTTAAGAACTCCAGATAGGATGTTTTAAGGTTTACTAAACATTTTGCATATATTATTACATTTGACCTTCCAACAACCCAATAAGGTATATATTATCCCCATTTTACAGGTGAGGAAATTGAAGCCCAGAGAGATTAACTTACTTTCAGCTGACAGGAAGTTAATAGGAGGAAGGATTCAAATATTATCTCTGCTAACAAATTCTAGTGGGTTTTTTCCTATTCTATACGTCACCTTGGTTCTCTATAGTTAACCTAACTACAAAAATACAAGGCAGCATATTTTTATTTCCCTTGCTTTCAGTTTGGTTTATGTAGAGATTCCCTCATCCTCTCTAAAAAGTGCTTTTTCTTAGCTTCAGAAAAGAATGACTTCATGATGACTAGTCAAAGGTGGTGTAGCACCATTAATAAAACTGTGCTTGTGCTTAGCCTGAGATCCAGCTTTTTTATTTTCTAGCTCTAGTCCTAATCATGGGTACCTGTTCTGCAAAGGCATACAATGCTTATTCAAAGAGGGTTTTTGGGGAAAGGGGGGCCCCACAGAATTTAAAATGCATTTCATTTTACAGGTGGTACCATTCCCAGGATACTTGATTTATTTAGGGAAGAATCATCATCTTCCTTCCAAGATTTGATTAGGTAAGAAAACAAACCTAAGTCCTCATTTCATTTTAGTTGGATAGTAAAATGTATGGTATGGGTAAATATGGTAATTGTCATTTTAAAATTGTCGTTCAAAAATTTTATTTAGTAAATTATGTAGTGAGCACAAACGATGATGAAGTCCAAAGAATATGATGTATTCTTGCCCTTCTAATATCTTACAATCTAGCTGGAATAAAACATGATTATAACACACAGAAGCATATCTAAATGTCACATAAACAATTTAGGCAGTACGTGGCAAGGCAGTTTAAAGAAAATAGATTACTTCTGGTAGGTAGTCAAGGGGTCTATGAAACAAGAAGGCAGAATGTTTGCGATGTTCAAATGTCTAGTGAAGGCCTAGAGATGGGGGAAAGAGAAAGATTGAGTCAGGTACTGAACTTGAAGAAGGAGGACAAGGGACCAGAGGCTGATGTATTATAACAACAAACAGGTGATAGAGAACAATGGGTCTCAGGACGCATTTGCACATTTAAAAATTGTTAGAAACCTCCCCAAAGTGCTTTGTTAATGTGGGTTTATCTTTAGAAATTGGAATATTTAAATATTATAAAAATTTTTACCAGTTGGACCTCCCAAAAAGGCAGTTCCGAGTTCTCTGAACCACTCTTTGAGAACTGCTATGATAGTGAGATGCTCTGAACCTCAAGGAAGAGGAAGTTGCAGAGTGATGACAGCAGAAGGAAAGAGTAAAAGTGGCATTGGGAAACAAGTTATATGCCTACTTTTATTCGAGCATGGTATCTCAGGATGGATAGCAAGAAGGGATAATCTTCAGTGAAGAGGATGGCTAGAAATTCTGCAACTTTTGGGGAGAGCAAGGATTCCTTGAGATCCAGAAAATGGAAAATATAGAAGAGAAAAAGATTCAGGATAAATAATGTGGGGGTGTTAGAGGGCATAGGGAAAGAGAAAGTCAGAGAAGGATCTGAACTTGGGAAGGGTGAGATGGCTAGGAGCCATGGAAAGAGATTTTCAGTGCAGGAGATGGCAACAAATGAATCTCTTCATTTAGGATCCTGGTGTAACCAAGGGGAGGATCTTAGGTGGAGGGGAAGGGAAAGGCTAGTGCCTTCCCTAGCTTCTCCATCTATACATTAGAGAGTTGATGATAAAGCAGGAAAAAATACATACAAATTCTGGGTCATTATATGCCCAATCATTAGGTCTTCAGAGCCAGACTAAACTCACATTTGGCCCCAGCTCCTAGCCCAAGTGAAAGCTTTTTTAGGGGAGGTAGTCTCAAAGCTCTTGCTGGTTTTATGTATGAATGGGCTCCTAAATGTGCTAGCCAATGTGGTTCCATGATTTGCACACCTCATTTTTCTCTTCAATGTTATTGATTTCTGAAAGTCTTTCCCTCCCAGAATGATTCTTTTGAGAAGGCAAAATTGGCCATCTTTTGCCTCAATTCTCACCTATCTATCAATCACTTTACCTTTAATCACTGAATAGGTATTATCCTATTCAGACCAACTGAGACCTGGGAACGACCTTTAAAAAGCCAGTCTTCCACTGTGTCCATCAGGATTTGTCCTGATCTATATCTTGCTACTGTTCTCTGATGACTCTGAAGGACAGAGTGAGGTTGATGATATACAATAGCACAGCTCTGCCTCACTTAAATCCAACTCACTTGCAAGTCAAGACCTCCTGATGTCATCCTTCGAGAATGAAGGACCTCCTAACAATAACAGAGGTTCTAGCTGGGAAGTAAGCAGATCTGGAATATCTGTGAGCTTTGGACAAATTTTAATCTGAAGACTTTAAACTCTGACTATGACATAGTTTCCCTACCCCACCATGCATATTCATAAAAAATAAGATCTACCTTGTATCTCCCTGTATCTTCAACTCAATTAAATTTAACAAATTTTTGTTAAGCGCTTACTAAGTACAAAACATTCTGTATTGCAAGCACCTATCTTTTGATGTAGTTATAATTGTGGCTCTGGAGGTAAAGGGATCTGTATTTGCTTTGGGCAAGGGGCCTTGCCATAGGCATTCTCCACGTGTAGGTGATTTTGGGGGCAAAGTAATATTTTTTGAATGGGGAGGAATCTTTTGCTACAGATGATAAAGAATAGAAAGTGGTAAAGGGCAGGAAGGCTGGAAAGATAGATGAAGAATTGAAGAAAAATATGAGAAGTTCCTGAAAAGGAAAACATTGATTTGCAATCCAAATGTAGAAATACAGCTAGTCATTCGTAAATTATGAGGATATGGTCACTTATGAAGAGGAAGCTATAAGAGATAAAAGGAAACAAGCAAATGTCTGACCAATGGATGTGAGTTAATCACTGGTAAATTTAACCCACCAAATTATTTAAGAATCATGCAGGGGGAAAAAAATCATTTTTACAACTTGCTGGTTAACAAGAAGATACAAAATAATTAGTCTGAAAAAATCTGATTTGTTCTTTTTTTTTAATTGACCCCTATCCTTAGTTTCTAATATTTCATTTAACCTTTTATTTATTTGCTTGTGTTTCTTCACATTTTCTTATTTATTTTTTATTTATTTTTAATTTATGGAAATAATAACTTAGGATTTAAAGCTAAAAGGAAATTTGAGGCTTCATCTAATCCAACACCTTCATTTTTTAGAGAAAAAGAAGTATCAACTAATACTTAAATGTTCTACAAGAAAGTAGAGACTCTTCCATTCATCCTTTTGGTATCTCCAGTGCCTGATATAATACCTGGCACATAGTGGATGCTTAATATTGTATGTGTTTTTTTTGTTGTTGACACACATCTCTTCCTTCATATGCCATTAACTCAAGTCACTTCATTATTATTGTTGCTTCCTCTGGATTTTTTCAGCCTAAAATGTGCCACTAACCCCCCTTCCAGAATGAAGCATGATTTTTTTTAAAAAAAACATTGAAAAGCTAATGTGATCCCTTTTCTGCCATCCAGTTCATAGAATTTCAGAATTGTTAAGGACCTTAGTAATCATTTAGTATAATCTATACCTCTTAGCAGTTCCTCTGCTACCTATGTGATGAATGGAGGAACCCACCAACTTCAGCTCATTCAATTTTTGGTTAATTCTTAATTATTGGGAATTTGAAGCCTAAATCTATTAATCTATTTTTTTCTTATGACTTGTAAGAAAATCAATGCTATCATTTCTGCATCCAAGTCTTATTTGGGTATTAAACAATCTTCCTATTTAGATGATGCCAATATAAATGTGAGCTTCTCAAGAAATGGCTCTTTTCATACCAGTAAAAAGAACAGTAACCTTTTTGATGGTGTGCTATAAAAGAACCTGAATTCAAATGTCATCTCTGATGCTTACTGCCTATGTGATTTTGGGTAAATCATTTAACTTTCATTAATAAATATAATCTTTTATCTGAACTTAAGGGAAGAGCCTGTTACAATAGCTTCAACAAAACGTGGTATTGATGTAGCAACGCAGACAGAGAAGAGTTGGCTTCAGGATCAGTATAAGAAAAATGGTAAGTGACTGGATTTCTTAAAGTATTCATTCCTACCAGTAGAAGAAACAGTACCTTTTCTGATTTTATGGGATAGTGGAAAGAGCAATGATTTGGGAGTCAAGGGTTTGGGGCTCAAATCCCAGCTTTGATGCTTATTGAATATGTGCCCACTTAACCTCCCAGGGCCTCAGTTACTTCATTTGTAAAATATGATGATAAAACAAGGTAATTTGGTGAGTCCATTCCAGCTCTAGCTCTGTGTGCTCCAATGATGTCTCCAAACATAATAGGCATAAAGTAGAAAAAATCTCATATTTTTTCTCATTGATGAATAATCCTCCCCCCTTTTTGTTTTTACTATGACATTGCATCTAGACTATGAGGATTTTAATTAAAAGTTTCAGAAGTCAAGAGGGAAAACTTACATTATCAGAAAAAGGATGGTAACTAGTTCTTCATAATGGGAAAAATAATTTATTTAGCCCTAGTCTCCAGTTGTCCTGAAACTCCTTCCAGATTTTTCATTTCAGAAGCAGTCAGGCTAGGAGAAAAGTATGCTGGTTTCTATAAGGAAAAGTCTGACCTGAAAGATTAGTTACTCTCAAAATGATCTGGTTGGGATGAGGTAGGAAATGTTGAACAACCATTTGAACAAAAAATACCCATCATAAATTTATTCTTCATTACTAACATTGCCTTCCTCACTTTCTTAATTCAAGATAATGAGCAAAACAGTATATCAAGTTCTTATTTATAGCCTTTGCCTGGTTTCATCATTGCTTTCCAAAGAGATTACATCAATTATGGTTCCACAATCAGTATGATGGCATGCCTAGCTTTCCACATTGGCAGTATTTGTTATTCTTAATAAAGAAGAATATAATGATCAATTTCAAAGAGATCTGACCATAGTGTCTCCCCAAGACAATGAGTTCTTTTGTGTAATGATCCCACCAGGTTTAACAGAGACCCCATGGCTAGAGGAGCCCTACTCTTTGATATCCTTTTCTCTTGCTGATGAGCATAATCTTTCATCCTAAGTCATTATATGAATTGTGGTCTAATATTCCTTTTAACTCCTATCAAGTCTATGGATTACGAGACCGTATCCCTTTTAAATCATCTTGGGGATCGCACTAGGAAAACTGCAAACAAACTGGGTTGAACTGTGAGGCTATTCTTTCTAACCTTTCCCCACCCCAATGCCCTTGGTTGCTTTACAAACCAACTGAAAACACTGAAAGAGGGTTGAGCAGTCAGAAGAATTATGACTTTTTAACTACCATATGAAAGAATGATCTAAATCATTAATAATAAGAGAAGTACACATCTAAATAACATTGAGCTTTCCCTGTGCACCCAAGAAATCAGCAAAGATAACAAAAGATGGAAATACCCAATGGGGAGTAGATTATGGAAAGATAGGCATATCTAGGGGAGGGGTGGGGACTAGGGGGGAAAATTTGTAACGGAAAGCTTTGTAAGGGTCAATGTTGAAAAATTACCCATGCCCCCACATGTGCAAGAATGTTTGTGGCAGCCCTTTTTGTAGTGGCTAGAAACTGGAAACTGAAGGGATGCCCATCAATTGGAGAGTGGCTGAATAAATTATGGTATATCAATGTTATGGAATATTATTGCTCTGTAAGAAACGACCAGCAGGACGATTTCAGAGAGGCCTGGAGAGACTTGCATGAACTGATGCTGAGTGAAATGAGCAGAACCAGGAGATCATTATACACAGCAACAACAATACTATATGAGGATCAGTTCTAAGAGACATGACTCTCTTCAACAATGAAATGCTTCACACCAATTCCAAAGAAAGCCATATACACCCAGAGAGAGGGATGTGAAATGTGGACCACAACATAACATTTTCATGTTCTCTGTTGAGGTTTGCTTGCATTGTATTTCCTTTATCAGATTATTCTTTCTAGTAGATACGATTTCTCCTACACAAAAAATGTTATGTGGCAATAACTATACATATATTCGATTTCTTAAGTATTCTAACATAATTATCATGTAGTGGATATCCTGCCATTTAGGGGAGGGGTGGGGAGTAGGGGGGAAAAATTTGTAACAGAAAGCTTTGTAAGGGTTGATGTTTAGGAATTACCCATACATATGTTTTGCAAATAAAAAGTATTAATAAAAAAAAAAGAAAAATTACCCATGCATATGTTTTGTAAATAAAAAGCTTTAATAAAAAAAGAGAGAGAATAAAGGGAGAAAAATTTTTTTAAAAAGAAAGAAAGAAAGAAAGGTAGGCACACTGATGCACTGTTGATAGAGCTTGGAATTATTCTACATCTATTCTGCAAAGTAGTTTGGACTTTTACAAAGAAAGTTGGGGAAAAATTCATAACCTTTAAACCAGAGATTTCACTGCTAGACATAACCACAAAGAAGTCAATGATAAAAAGCTCTCCCTTATACCAAAATATAACAACATTTCTTTTCATATTATCAAAGAACTGGAAATAAAGTAGATAACCATCAACTGGAGAGTTGTTATTTTATGGAAAGCTTTATTACATTAATGTAATGGAATATGATTGGTCTATAAGAAATTACAAATATGGTAAAACATGGGAAGACATATAAATTGATGCAAAAAAATAAATATTACAGTAATGTAAATGAAAAGAACAAAAAAAACTACAACTGAATGCTGAAAAATTATAATAATCAAACTTTGTTCTAAAGAAGAGATAAATGAAGTCACTTCTCCCTGCCATCTTCTAGAAGTGAGGGACTACAGCTTTAGAATACTACATATAGTGTCAGACTTTTAAAGTACATTCTTTAGTTTTTGCTAGAATAGTTTTTTCCCCTTTTTTATTATTTATTATAAAGGATACCTCTCTGGGAGGCACTGAGGAAGGTGTATTGGGAAATGTAGATGAATATAAAAATGAAAGATATCAATAAAAATTAATTTTAAAGGACAAGGTGAAGATAACCTTTGCTTTCCTTACTACTATCAATGAAATTGTTGTACTTCTTACCAAATCATATAGTCATAGAATTCTACAGTTGAAAGATTCTTTGGCTGCATCTTCAGCCAGGTAACACTCCCTAATCCTGGGCATCTCCCAAGGATCTGTCCTTGGGACCTTTTCTATTCTCTGTCTGTACTATTTTTCTTGGTGATCCCCCCCCCCAATGCAATTATCATCTCTATTGATGATTCTTAGATCTACTTTTCTACTGACATTCCTCCTAATCTCCAGACTTACATCTCTGCCTATTAGACATCTGGAACTAGATATCCCACAGACATCTTAAACTTAGTCTGTCCAAAATTGAACTCATTGTCTTCCCCTTTCCAAAGGGTTCTCTTCTTTTTAACTTCCCCATTACTGCTGAGGGTGTCACCCTCCTCCCAGTCACCTAGGGTTGCAATCTAGGTGTCATCCTGGACTACTCATTCTCTCTTATCACATCTCCTCGGATCCAATCTCTTGCCATTTTAACTTCATAACTTCTCATATATATATATATATATATATATATATATATATATATATATATATACCCTTTCTATCCCCTGGCATAGATATCATCCTACTGCTGATCCACATCTCATCATACCTGGACTATTGCAATAGTTTGCTGCTTAGTCTCTCTCTTTTTTTTTAATTTATTTATTTTAATTAAAGCTTTTTATTTGCAAAACATATGTATGGGTAGTTCTTCAAAACTGATCCTTACAAAGCTTTCTGTTACAAATTTTTCCCCCCTACTCCCCACCCCTCCCTCAGAAAAACAGGAAAACTATACTTTATGTCAGTCATATTAATTGATATTGTTTTAGATTATTTAAAATAAGTAGAGAATAGAAGGTTGGAATATTTCTGTGATATAGGAAATGATGACTTGAGGGAGTTAGGAAAATGTGGAAATATTTGGACTTATGAAGGAAGATGTTCTCCACTTTTGGAGAAAAAAAAATCTGAGAAAGGAAACCCAATGTAAGCAAACATCAAAAGAGAGCATGAAAATGTTATGTTGTGGTCCACATTTCATATCCCTCTCTCTAGGTGTATATGGCTTTCTTCACTGAACAAGTGGAACTGGTTTGAAACATTTCATTGTTGCAGAGAGCCATGTCCATCAGAATTGATCATCATATAGTATTGTTGTTGCCGTGTATAATGATCTCCTAGCTCTGCTCGTTTCACTCAGCATCAGTTCATGCAAGATGCTGCTTAGTCTCTCTGCTGGAACCAGTCTCCCCCTCTCCATTCCAATCCATCTTCCCCTTAATATTCTTAATTTTCAATTCTGACCAGATAACACCCTATCCCTTTTCAATAAACATCAGTGGTTCTCTATCTTTTCCAAGATCAAATATAAACTCCTCTGTTTGGCTTGACCCCTTCCTTCCTTTCTAGTCTTCTAGTACCTTGTTGCCCTCCATATACTTCTTTTTTTCATATGAGATTCAATGCAGTGACTCTGGTCTTCTTTCGGTTCTTTCCATAAGACACTCCACCTTCTGATTCTCAGCACTTCCACCGACTCTTATTTCATTCCTGGAATGCTCTCCCTCTTGACTTTCTGGGTCTCTTTCATATCTACAATCCTACATTCTATAAGAAGCATTTTGGTTTCTCCTTAACATTAGGGCTGACCTGCTGAGATTACCCCCAATTTATCCAGGATACAGCTTATTTTACATAGCTGTTTAGATTGTGAGCCCATTACAGCATACTGGGTAATTTTTCTTCTTTCTTTGTATATCTATGTATTCGGTACCTGATTTTTAATCATTAAAAGACCCCTCAATAATGGGAATCTCCCTGACTGTTAAAGCAGCTCTTTCCATTGGTCAGCTCTAATTCCTTCTTATATTTGGACAACTTCTAGATTCTAGTAATGCTTCTTAATTTGCAACCAGCTTTTTTTTTCCTTTTTCTTTTTCTTGGCAATCTCTGAGTTATTTTCCACTACACTTTTGGATCTTTTACTTATTAATTAATTGTGTGGAATTTTCTTGATGTCTTTCATTTCTACATCACAGTCACTTTCACATATCTCTAAACAAGAGAGCTCTACTTTCTCCTTCCTTGCATCAAAGAAAGAAAAACAGCTAAAACCAAAGGACACAGTGATTGCATCTTTACAAAAATATATCAAGATTATGAAGACTAGTTCCACTTTAATTTTATGTTATGTAATTTCAATGGAATTCTCACACAGCAACGCAATCCTTTTAAACCTCCTTAATCAACTCAATATTCCATTCTCCATATCATTGCATTCCTCCTCAAACCTCTCAAAGTCCATTCTTCTTCCACCTTCTCAGGGAAGAAACTTGCCTCCTATTTCACTGAAAAAATTAAGAGCATCTTCTCACTCCTCCCCATCTCACATCATCTAGATATCTTCTACCCTATCTTCTCCTTCATTCTAGTCCCATGTGAAAAATTGGCTGTTTCTCTTTGTCAAAGCAAACCTCTCTAAAAGACAAAGTGATCTCTATCTTTTTTTTCTATCTATCTTTTCCAATGGATTGCCTCCTCTATTTTACTTACCTTCAATCTCTCGCTCTCTCCTTGTTGCTTTCCTACTGACTACAGATTTACTTCCTTCTCCCCCAAAGAACCACATTTGATCCATTCATCCCCACTAGCCACCATTCCATATCTTTCCTCCCTTTTGTAGTCAAACTGCTTGAGAAAGCCATCTACAACAGGTGTCTTCACTTCCTTTCTTCTCACTCTCTTCTTAACTCTCTCTAGCCTGACCTCTGATCTCACCATTTAACAGAAATTTCTCTCTCCAATTTACTAACCATCTCTTAATTGCCAAATCTAATGGACTTTTCTCAATTCTCATCCCTCTTGTCCTCTCTGCAGTCTTTTTCATTGACAATCACCCTCTTCTCCTTTGTGTACTTTCCTGACATTGCTTTTTCGTGATTTTTCTTCTTTTCTGATTGATTCTTCCCAGTCTCCTTTGCTAAATTTTCATCCCGGTCATGCAATTTTATTCTGGCTCTCCACCAGTTAGTTTTCTCTGTCTTGGACCCTCTTTCATTTTCCCTCTGTCCCTAATTTCAGCTCCCATAGATTCAATCTTTTCTTAGCTCTATTTATCCAGCCCTAATCTTTCTCCTACACTACTGCCTTGAATCTCCAATTGTCCATTAGATATCTCATGCTGGACATCCTGTACATGTCTAAAACACAATATATTGTCAAAATAATTAGATTGATGTTGTGTTCTTTTTCTTTACATGATCATACTCATTGTCCGGGAAACATATTAAAACTGAATTCTGTTTTAAGCACATCTGCTTAAAACAATTTATTTTAATTAATATCTAATCTAAATCAAGTACTTTGTAGCTTTGAGAGATTCCAAATTGTCATAATTTCCCTATACTCTATACATTTCTCTACCACAAATGAGCCACATTTATAAGAATCTTTTAAAAAACTGTTTTAAACTTAACTAGAAAATAGGAAAAAAATTGCTGTATACACACAGCAGAACATGAGAGGATTAAAAATATAAAGTAAATTTCCACTTAAATAAAGCCTATATAATAAATACTATACATTGTGTTCAAAGCTTTCTATCTTTTTCTTTGCTTCTTTATAGGTTTTCTTCTGTTCTCTACTATGTACTTTTTACCTCATTCTTTTCTCTCCTTCTCTCCCCCACCCCCAGGCCACAATTAAACATATATAAATATATATATACATGTGTATGATTATAGATAGTGATATGTGTATAAATGTGCATATGTATGCATATATATGTATACATACACATAGATATCTAAAACATACATGCATACACATATACATATACATCCATCTACATCTATGTAAGATCATTCTGTTTGTTTGTCCTATGTTTCTCCAAAAGTGGAGAACATCTTCCTTCATAAGTCCAAATATTTCCACATTTCCTAACTCCCTCAAGTCATCATTTCCTATATCACAGCAATATTCCAACCTTACGCTCTCTACTTATTTTAAATAATCTAAAACAATGTCAATTAATATGACTGACAGTGTAGTTTCCTATTTTTCTCTTTTTATTAAATCTATTTTATCTTTAACTTTGTCTGAGATCATGATTACTATCCCTGCTTTTTTTCACAATAAATTCTATTTCTGATCTTTATTTTATGCTTATGAATATCTCTTATTTTTTATTCCCTCTGACTCCTCTACTTTACTTCTACCCACTACCTGGCTCTCCTATAACTTAATCTATCCCCCTTCCAATGATCTCTCCTTTACTTCGTTCCCACACACACTCTATTCTTCTTCATCCCTTTTCCATTAATCTACATACCCTTCCATAACTCCCTTATCCTATTCTTATTTCTTTATAAATTTAGAATGCTTTTATTTTCTTCTAAAGGTATATGTTGTTCTCTCTTTAATATCCCTCCCTTATCCTCTACCTCCTCCCTATTCCTTTACCCTCTTATTTCTTTCTGAATTTGGAAGTGTTTTATACATATATAAATAAATGCATATATGTATTTCCCTCTTTAACTCATTCCTGTTGAGAATAGGGTTCCAGAACTACAGCTGTCCTCCCATTTAATTCTTTGTCAGTTCTTCCTCTTTCAAGTCATTTGTATAAGATAATTACTATTTTTTAAACCTTTTTTTTACATGGTTTTGCTTTTTAGGATCAAATCATACTCAACTCTATCCCAATCTTTCTTTCAAACTACCCAATTACTAATGACAATCTTAGACATATGGTTTATTTTTCCACATATAAAAGTTTGTCCTTACTGAGTCTCTTGTAGTTAGTTTTGACATTTGCTACATATTTCTGTTGGAAATTTTCTATTATGTCAATTTTTCTATTAAATTCAGGCCTTTTTGCAATAAAATCCTGAAAGTCTGGCAATTCATTGAATATCTTCTTTTGTTATTGTTGTACAGGGTTATGCTTAACTTTGTTGGGTATGATATTTTCTGTCACAATCCCAGTTTTTTATATATAGTGTTCTGAGACCATGGGTCTTAATGTAGCTGCTGCTAGGTCTTGTGTGATTCTAATTGTGGCTCTGCTGTATTTGAATTGGAGTATTTTGTTGTTGATCATAAATATTTTCTCCTTGACCTAAGGGTTTCCGAATTTAGCTATGATATTCTTATAGGTTTTTCCTTGTAGGATCTCTTTCAGGTGGTGACCAGTGATTTTTTTTTTTCTATTTCTACTTTCCCCTCTTGTTCTAACACTTCAGGACTTGACTCCAGGGCCAATTTTCTTTATTTTTTTATACTATTATATCAAGATTTTTTGTTGATTGTAGCTTTCAGGTAACTCAATTATTTTTCTAGTTGGTTGAACATGTGCAATTCTTCTAAATATATTTCTCTATGTATCATACTGCATAAGGAAAATCAAATCAAAAGGGGAAAAAATGGGAAAGAAAAAAAAAACCCAAGCAGCAAACAACAACAACAAAAGTGAAAACAGCCTGCTGTGATCCACATTCAGTCTCCACAGTTCTCTGCATGAGGATGGCTCTTTTCATCACCAGTTTATTGAAATTGCCCTGAATCACTTCGTTGTGGAAAAAAGCCAAATTCATCACAACTGATCATCACATAATCTTGTTGTCACTGTGTACCATGTTCTCTTGATTCTACTCACTTCATTTAGTATCAGTTCACGTAAGTCTTTCCAGGTTTTTCTGAATCGGCCTGCTCATCATTTCTTCTGGAACAATAATATTCACATACCATAACTTATTCAGTCATTCCCCAACTGATAAGCAATCACTTAATTTTCATTTCCTTGCCACAAAAAAAATATATATATATTTGCACATATGGGTCCTTCCTCTTTTTTTATGATCTCTTTGGGATACAGACCCAGTGGAGATACTGCTGGATCAAAGAATATGAAGTTTGATAGCCCATTGGGCATAGGGGAAGAATATAGTTCTGCCCCAACTCTCTTTTATTTTTAACTGTTCTACATCTGCCCTGAAATGCTATTTGGCTTTGTTTGTGGGGGAAGTCTGGAGAGCTTGGAATTTTCTGACCTATTCCACCATTTTCCCAGAAATCCTCTCCATTTAAAAGAATCTTGAAAGAGTTATATTATGTTAAAATATCATTTTGGCTTCCAGAACAATAATCCCTAACAATAGTCACTTAGTCATCCACTGCAATTAGCTGACTCCTTCCTTGTCCATTCCCCTAATACATTTTCCTACAAATAAAAGTCCAGAAAGGACTCTGAGGCTAGAGAAAAAAGATATTTCTTAATATTTTCTACTGAACTAAGAAGGAAGTTTTAAATAGGCTTCCACATCATTATGTATATGTTTTTCCTGGTTCTGCCTTCTTCATTACATCAGTTCATGTCCCTCCTGGATTTCTAAATTTTTTATATTCCTGAGTTCTTATGGCCCCAAAATGATATTCTATTCATTTACAATGGTTCTGCTTTGCAATGTCCATGATAACAACCAAGAATTTCAGTTCTCAGTCATTTACTAGCCTGTTGTATGTCATAGCTGCAGTACAAGACCACATGGAGCCAAAGAAAAAGACAAGGATTAAAAATTTAAAGAGTGCTCTACAAAAAATCGCAGCAGTTCGTGAGTAATCCCCCCCCCCTTTTTTGTCTTTGGTTTAGGGAATGAAAGGGAGATGGGTAAGCTTAGAGTGGTAACCTGGGATCAGATGGTAGAGAGTCTTTCAGGAGTATCAGGCTAAAGAGTTTGGCTTTATTTGTTGGGAGGGAGGAAAAAAATGAAAGAATTTGGAGCAGAGAAGTGACACAGCCTGAGCTTGTGCTCTGAGATGATGAGTCTGGTTGGGCATATGAGTTTGGTTTGCCAAGAAGAGAGATGAAGGGGGCAGCTAGGTGGCACAGTGGATCGAGCACCAGCCCTGAAGTCAGGAGAACCTGAGTTCAAATCTGACCTCAGACACTTAACACTTCCTAGCTGTGTGACCCTGGGCAAGTCACTTCACCCCAAATGCCTCAGCAAAAAAAAAGAGAGAGAGAGAGAGAGGATGAAGAATGGCCTGGGAGGTCACATAGAAGGTTTTTGCAATATTGGAATAACAACTTCAAAGAATAATGGCAAGGAGAATGGAAAAGGGGGCACCAATTCAAGAAAGATCTCACTGGATGTTAGGGAAGTGAAGGAAGCAAGTGTAGTTTGCTCTTTTGAGGAGTTTGAGAGGGAAGGAAAGAAGGAAAATATAGTGTGAAGAAAACAGTGCATCCACCTATGGCTTATCAGACTAATATGAATTTAGAACACTCTACCAAAGGAGAGGTACAGATAGTCCA
The DNA here is from genome assembly GCA_023553655.1 of Myrmecobius fasciatus. Lineage (NCBI taxonomy): Eukaryota > Metazoa > Chordata > Mammalia > Dasyuromorphia > Myrmecobiidae > Myrmecobius > Myrmecobius fasciatus. Next base: position 716,629 of record JAJPUD010000277.1, read on the forward strand.
TGTGTATGTATGAAGGGGTGGGAGTATCTTTAAATCTGCATATCTCATTTTTCTTTTAAGATACTTTTATTCTGTTTTGCCCATAGAGCATAGCATCTTCTTTGATGAGGACATGGCAGACTTTATAATAAAGTAAAAGGTGAAGTCACACTGTGGGAAACTCAAAACAAGGGGGAAAGGTTAGGAACAGATATTGCAGGAACAACAAAAATGAGTCAATTCAAGTTAAATGGAAGAATTGTTGAGCAGCAGCAAAGGCCCCACTTAGATCAAGTTGTATAGATTTGTCACTGAAGCAGGCAACAACACAGTTAGTGATGTTCCAAAGCATCTCTTGGCATTCTGAGGCCAGAATCAGAGAAAATGGACAATGGCGCTCGTCTGAGGTCAGGTGTTGCAAGGCAAGTAGGACAGGAAATCAAGAGGGCAAGAAATCAAGGGTGGCAATTGCACCATTGAAACAACCATATTTTGTGGGTGGATTTTGTTTATATGCTCCCAGTAACATGCCAACTGTGCTTTCTTCTTCCAGGTGCTTTTGGCTCCTTTTCACATGGCGAAGTTTCTCCTACTTCTTATTGCCCATTAATCCGAGGTAAATGGGCTTTATCTGCTCCTTGGATGGTTCGATAAAGATGCTAATTGGGCGAAGATTCAGCTAATTTTTTCTTATGTCAGTCTTAGCTTTAAAAAGGATGGTGCTGAACCTGGGATTTCATTGGTTTAGGGAACTCCCAGATGAGGAAACTCCTCCACCAGTATAGTTTGGGACATGCTCTGCAATTTATGGTTTTAGAAAGATACCTGAGGGAGGTGGGGAGAGGCGGAACCAAGATGGCAGAGAGGAAAGTTATCTGGAACACTGAAAAGATTGTAACTTGTCCAGGGTCCCCCAGTCACATTGTGTCAAAGGCAGGCCTTGAATGCAAGTTTTCTGAGCTACTATCAGCACTTTATCCACTATATCATCATCTCTCTCACACATTTTAAGGACGTAGTCAAAATTCTTGAGAATGGGATACCCTTGTATAAATAATGTATACACATATTGGATTTATCATGTATTTTAACATATTTAGCATGTATTGGACTTCCTGCCATCTAGGAGAGAGGGTGGGGGGAAGGAAGGAAAAATTTGGAACAGAAAGTTTTGCAAGGGTCAGTGTTGAAAAATTACCCATGCAAATGTTTTGTAAATAAAAAGCTTTAATAAAATAATAACAATAATAAAGAATGGTATACCTTCTGAACAGCTCTTCCACTACCCTCAAGGATCTATTGATCAATTCCATCTGTTCATTATGAGGAACATGGCCATAATGTGAGCCTTTGGGACAGGACCAAAAAAAATTAAGAGAGAAGAAGTATGATGGGCAGCTTGTGTTATAGAACAAATGTTGGCTCACATGAGCTGATTTCTAATTCCACCTTTCAATTTCTGGAACCACTAACTTCTCCATTTCTCAGTTTTCTAATGTGTAAGATTGAAAGTGGACTAAATGTTTCCTAAAGTCTCTTCCTGTTATATACTCATGATCCTATGACTTAGCACAATACAAATTTCGCAGGTTTGTTTTCCTTATTAACTAATGCTCCTTATTCTTCCCTAAGCACAATGGAAAATACATGAGAGGATGCAGAAATTAGACATTCTATGTAAGATGGAGGTAAAAAAAAAAATTCATTATTATACAACCTGGGAAACCATCTATGCCCAGATCTAAAAGTATTTTACACTTTCCTCTTTTTTTCTTCTTTTAAAGTTTAAAGAAGACTTTGAAATGTTTTTTGAACCACTTCTGAAAACAATTCCAAGACTTGGACCACCAGCCATTCTAGCCTATAAACCAGAGCTACCTCCACAAGATAGAATTATGAGGGTAATATTCATTTATGTTCTTAATATTGAAAAATATATCAGTAATAAGAAAAGCACCTTGGCATTTGACCAGTTCTGAGTGGGCCTTGCATCAGCTTTGATATGTCCTGGCTGTGTGACCCATGCCAAATGACTTAACTTCTCAGTGTCTGGGGTCCTCTCTGAGACTGAAAGTAGCTGAGAAGGTGCCTATTTTCCAGAAGGAGCCTTCTCATCTAGGACTTCCAAAGGTAACAGCAAGCACTTTAGCAAAAAGAATGAACTAGCAAGTCCAAATGAAGTGATGAAGAGAACAGAATGCTCAACAATGTGGCCAGAGATTCAATTTTTAGCCCCAAATCTAACACTTTCCTAATTTTGGGAAAGTGGGAAAACCATTCAAGTTCTGAGAGCCTCCATTTTTCATCCTTTATTCAATAAGGACTAAATCCTCTCCTTGTTCTAGAACTCCAGCTCTATAAGTCTGATGCTGACAACCTTGAGAACAACTCCTGAAGCTTTCTAGAAGGAAGCTTCATATTTAGATCTGGGAGAAACAGGTTTTGGGTTTTTTTTTTTCCCTAGATTTGATTTTTCTTGTGCAGCAAGATAACTGCATAAATATGTATACATATATTGGATTTATCATATATTTAACATATTTAACATGTATTGGACTACCTGCCATCTAGGGGAAGGGGGGGAGGAGGGAAAAATTTGGAACAGAAAGTTTTGCAAGGGTCAATGTTGAAAAATTACCCATGTATATGTTTTGCAAATAAAAAGCTTTAATTAAAAAATAATAAGATCTGGGAGAAAAAAAAAGAGAGAATGAAATCTACAGATTTTGTTCCATTAGACAAATTCTTTGATGGAGATATTTCATGGATTTCTGGGCTTTTGCATGTGAGCCATTTGGCTCAGCTGGTAGGCAGACCTTGCTAAGCAACTGGATTCCACGGCTTAACTGAGGACATCATGTGAACTAATTCAAGTGTCATTTTGTCCCATGGTCTCAGGGAGCCCAGTGAAGCCAAATTAAGGATTAGCAGCTATGGGCAGTGGCTCCAGAAGCAAGTAATGAAAAGTCATCCCTTCCACTGGAAAAATAAATCAGTCATAATAGCCAGCATTTATGTAGTGCTTTCAAATTTGGAAAGCATTTTAGATACATTATCATATCTAGATCATCAGAGTAGTTTCTCGAGTTAAGTGCTCTCATCCCCATTTTACAGAAGAGGAAACTGAGGTTGAAAGGGGGACATAATTGTGTCCACTGTCACACAATTAGCAGAATCGGGACCAGAATTCTGGACAAGAATTCTTATGCCTGAGACAAGCTCAAGTCCCATGGCAGAAATTATGCAGAAGATAATTCCATTATGGGCATGCCTTGGCATGAAGAATGGCACAGTGCCATCATAAGGGCTTAAGAAATATTTATTGACTGTTCCCCAGAGAATCCAGCCTCTTTCCCCTTGAGTATGTGGGTGAAGTCCTCTATTATATTGTTTGGAAAATTTACTATTAGATTCTTCAAATCCAATTTTACATGACTAAAGACTGTTTGCACCCAAAATGTTGTCTTGATTTCCGGTACTCTCTAGGAATGCCTGAAATGATTACAAGGAATATTAGATTCCCTCAGGTTCTGGACCCAGGCAAAATATTTGTTTTGTGTTGCATACCCAGGTTTTATTTTGGGTCCAGGCAAATTTGTGTTTTGGCTTCTGTTCAAATTTTATTAAATGTTTACATCTACTGGTTTCTATCTCCACCTATCTAGTTTGTTCCACTGTGGTCCTGTAATTCCTCCAAGTACTCTTATCAAAATCCTATATAATATAAACCTTCCAGAATTAGATAAGAAAGAAACACCTTTTCTTTCTGGTTTTCTTCCCTTCCCACCCCTTCCTCTTTTTCTCTCCTCTCTCTGTCTTTGTTGCTCTCTGGTTCTGTCTCTGTTTCTCTGTCTCTGTCTGTAGGTTGGTTTCTCTGTGTTCTGTCTCTGTCTCTGTCTCTGTCTATCTCTCTGATTTTCTCTTTGGCTCTGTCTCTCCTAAATGACATAATACATTTCTTTGTAAAACTGTTTTGGATGATGGTTTGTTCTCATGAACAACAGGGATTAGGAAAAAGAGAGGAGCCAGGAGTGGCAGCCTTAATGGTTGTATTTCATAATCGCAGTTGCCAGCAGAAAACCAAGAGATGAAATGCAAAAATGGTAGCCATTGAAGGGAGGAAGTATTCCCATCTTCTTCCCCACCTTATGCCAGGCCTACTGTCCTTGTACTAGTCATGACTCTGGCTGAGCCTCCTGAAACATAAATCTGTAACTGGAAAACCCCTTAGAGATTATCTAGTCTAGGCTCATTTTAAAGGTAAGGAAAATGAAGCCCAGAAAAGAGAGAGGTGTCTTGCCCAAGATCACACAGATAGTAAGGATAAAATGCTGGATTTGAACTTTTACTCCATAGCTGGAGCTCTTTTCATTGTACCATGCTGTCTCCTAAATTGATTATTCAATCTTCTATACTACCATGATATGTAAAGTTCCTTCTCATTTTAAAATTCTGTGATCAATTTGGGAGGGGAAGAATGGGAATATGGGTAGAGAATAAAGAAGCAAAAGGATGACCCTAAAGTTCAGAATTGTTTTTACTACTGATTTGGAACAAAAAATCCACAAAAAGAAAAAGAAAAATCCTAAATTCCATGATTAACTCAGGAAGCTACTCTAGGAAATATATTTATTAAATAGTAAAACAGGAGTTATGGACAACTAGGTGGTGCCGTGGATAGAGCACTAGCCCTGAAGTCAAGAAGACCTGAGTTCAAATCTGCTCTCAGACACTTAACATATCCTAGCTGTGTGACCTTGGGTAAGTCACTTAACCTCAATTGCCTCAGCCAAAAAAAAAAAAAAAAAAAACCAGCAACAAAGAACAGGAGTTCATTGGAAGTTAAATCAAAGTGAGAAGGAAAAAATTGTTGCGCTTGAGGGACAAATCACTGGAACCTTATATTGGAGTTTCAAAGTCTCCTTCCTGCTAAAAAGGTGATTTAGCAGCAATGTGGTCTAATGGGCAGAGTGCTTGTCTTGGAGTCAAGAAGACCTGAGTTCAAATTCTATCTCTGACATTTGACAAAAGGACTTAATCCTGGTTACAAATCATTTAACCTTTCTCACTCTTTCCTCATCTAGAAAGTGGAGTTAATAATAATCACCCATCTCACACAGTTGTCCTAAGGATCAAATGAGATTTTTGTAAAGCCCTTTGCAAACCTTAAAGCATTATATAAGTACTAGTTATTTTTTTATTATTAATAATCCCTGATGGAATTTCTGTATAACAAAATGGATAAACCGCTTAGAAAATAAAAAGTAAAGAATGCATTCTGGAAAATAGAAGATCAACACTTTGGATATTATGGAGGGAGGAAGAGAAGGAGAAAAGAGAGAAGGAAGGAAGGAAGGAAGGAAGGAAGGAAGGAAGGAAGGA
>JAJPUD010000277.1:722089-749823 GCA_023553655.1 Myrmecobius fasciatus
AAGGAAGGAAGGAAGGAAGGAAAGAAGGAAGGAAGGAAGGAAGGAAGGAAGGAAGGAAGGAAGGAAGGAAGGAAGGAAGGAAGGAAGGAAGGAAGGAAGGAGAGAAGGTGATAAAACACTCAAATATATCCTATGAGAGATATTTAAGTACTTACTATTAAATATGTTGAAAAAGAATATTTTACAAAGAAAAGAAATTAAAAAGAACTGGATAATTTTCATAGGAAAAAAAAGCTAAGAGATTTGGAAAGTTGGAATGTATCTGATTCTGCTCATCCAGGACCTATATAGACAAGCCTCTAAACACAAGACCGTAAAGCATGACTTTTGTGTTATAAAGTGCACTATACACACAGTAGGCTTTTACCATTTATTGTATTAAATTGAATGGCAATAGGATGGACTTTTAAGGTGCTAATTCATTCTCTAGTATAATCTCAGAGTCTACTTTCATCCACTAAGAAAGTAATGGAGAAAATGGTAATAATGGAGTTACTCTGCATTATTAACTTATTATATACCTTATTACACTTAAAGGTGTGTCATGAGTACATTTTTTCCAGAGCTCTCATTGTTAAATATTTATCAGGACTCTGCTGTTTATAGGGGAAATTGGAGGTAATTTCAGAAGGAAAGCATTAGCATTAAGGAAAAATGGAAGAGGGTTCTTGAAGGAAGTGGATTTTAACTAAAAGTTGTGAAATTAGGAGATAGAGGCAAGAAGAGGGAGCATTCTAGGCACAGGGGATATACAGTGACAAGGTTCATAGCAAGAGATGAAGCATTGTGTGGAAGAAATAGCAAGAAGGACAATGTTGCTGATTCTGGAGTAAGTGGAATATAGTAAAATGTACGAAGAAAAGAAGAAAGAGGTCAATTGTAAAGGGCTTTAAAAACACAAAAGAGGGAATTTTATTTGATTTTAGGGATAATAAGGAGTCAGTGAAGTTTATTGTGTAGGAGGGGAACATGGCCAGCATAGAACCTTAGGAAAATCACTTTGACAGTTGAGTGGAACATGGACTAGAGGAAAGAAGATCTGAGGTAGAAAGACTCAGCAGAAGGCTATTGTAATAGTTCAAGAGAGAGATGATGAGGATCTGTACCAAAGAGATGTCTGTATCAGATTGCAGAGGATATATCTATCAGGGATATCCTGAAGATGGAATTGACAGGACTTGGCAAGTCTAGAAGGACATCTACATTGCAAGCCTGTGTTAACAGAAGGATGGTGGTGACTTTGGCAGCAAAAGGGAAGTCTGGAAGACAGCAGATTTTGGGAAGGAAAGATGAGTTTAGTTTTGGACATGTTGGGTTTAAGTTATCTACAGAACATGCGGTTTTAGATGCTTCATAGACAATTACCTATGTGAAAATGTGATGTAAAAATGGAAGTCAGGGGCAGGGTTAGCGTTGCAAAAGTAGATCTGAGAATCATCAGCATAAGAGTTGAATCCTTGAGAGCTGATGAGATCACCAAGTGAAATAATATAAGAAGAAAAAAGAACCATGGACAGAACTTTGGGGAACACCCAAGGTTAAGAGATATGACCTGGATGAATCAGCACAAGTGACATTACATGTTGCCTCATTTGATCATTACAACAGCCCTGTGAGTAGGTGCTATTATAATCTTCATTTTACAGTGACTCAAGGTGACCAATTTGACAAGAAAGAATGGCAGAATTTCTGACGTGTTTGTTAAAAACAAAACAAAACAAAACAAACAAACAAACAAACAAACAAAAAAACCTGACTTGGGACTTTATAGTCACACCTTGGCTTTTAGTAGACCCATCCCCACATGTCCTGATCTGATTCTGAAGTCCTTTCTTGAATTGAACTACCAAGCATTAAAAGTCTTAATGGGCTGACCAAATTGTTTTAATCCCAAATGTATGTTTGCCTAAAAGACTATTTTACACAAAAAAAAAAAAAAAAAAAAAAAAAACTCATATAAAGCAAGTACTCAAAGGTCAGAAGAACTGATACAAGGACTCTCTCAAAGTCTCTCTGAAGAACATTGGAATTGATTGTGAGATATAGGGGACACTGGCCAGGGACCAGAAGGCACTCTGCCCTATGAGCACAGCAGGATTGCAGTAGCTCAAAAAAAACATGTGATGTGCTCATTTAGAGACATCTCCACTCCAAAGGTTCCTACAGATGGTTTGTGGCTAACCTGTAGTAGGGCCACAGCTGGACACACTGTACATTGACCTGAGCATAGTGATGCCATTTTGGTCCTCTTTGAGTATGAAGGACAACAGCCAATATTATATTGTTTATTATTGTGTAGAATTTAGCCAAAACAAGGTAAATCTAATGAACTTGCATGATTTCCCGTCCCTCTTCTATCAAATATATGTGAAAGTCTGAAGTTAAGGAGGGCTGCACAGGTAAATGTGACAGCTCCCTCATTAGAGGAGGAGGCTACACAGGTTTCTATGACAACTCTTTTGTGATTGAAAGTGCCAAACCAACAATAGGGAAGAGTAGCTCAAGTAGGCTTTGATCCCCTTAAAAGTCAGTATCCTACCCTGGACTATATAAACTCAAATACTAGCCCATCCCCTTTTGAATTGTAAATCTTTTTTATTTCTTTTCTTTTTTTAAATAATAGTCTTTTATTTTCAAAATATATGCAAAGATAGTTTTCAACATTCATCCTTGCAAAATCTTGTGTTCCAGTTTTTTCTCCCTCTCTTCCACTCCCTTCCATAAACAGCAAATAATCCAATGTATGTTAAACATGTGCATGAATTGTCAATCTATCAGAATTTGTCTTCTCTTGTTAGGAAAATCTGTCTTTGAAAGGTTGAGCAAGAGCATCTAGGTGTCATGGGATAAACTACTAGGTCTAGAGTCAGGAAGAACTGAGTTCAAATCCAGCCTTAGACATTTACTAGCTATATGATCTTATGCAACTCATGTAACCCTATTTGTCTCTGCAAAAAGATCTGGAAAAGAAAATTGGAGACACTCCACTAATTTGGCCAAGATGACCCCAAATGGGGTCATAAAGAATTGGACACAACAGCAACAGGGGACTTAGCTTGGAGTGTTAGCCCATACAATTCATATGCCTTGTATGTGATAATAAACTCCTTTTAGCCTCATTTTCCTTAGATTGTCTTGTTAGGTAAAGTCTTGATGAAGATTTTTCTTTTAACAATATAATCCATTACTTTATATTGTATAATATATTACATTAGATTTAAGAGTATATGTATTTATAAAAGTGTTGGAGAAAACCAAAATAATTAGCAAATATATGTGTATAGATACACATACACATATATATTTGTATGTATATATGGATGTATGTCTTAGTGCTTCTGGTAAAAGTGGAGCAAGTCGACCAGAGGATTTTATAGTCGCAGAGAGGAAACAGACCTTCAGCTTTGGGCATTCTTCCCAGAAAGCGGGTCATTCAGGGGAAAGGATGCTAAATCTGGAGGCAGAGAGCCAAAGTTTAATTTGGTCTGCTACCAAACTTAGGGCAAGTCAGCAGTAGAATGTGAGCTCTTAGCAGGGAGCCACTCTTGTTCCACTGGGCTTTTGTTCCACAGAGTGCCCAGCTGCTGCTGCTGTTGTTGCTATTGTTGTTGTGGTTTGTCATTGTTCTCCAAGAGGATGACACCATGACATGCAAGTGAATTGAATTGAAGTGAAGGAAGGCTGTGCAAGGTCACCTGCCTCACTTTCCCTTCCAGAGCCATCCGGGTCCAGATACAGATCAAGATGACTGGAGATGGCTCTGGATGCAATGGAAGACTTTGGTCTTTTTAAGCTAGACAATGTCTGTTGAACTGATGGAAACTCCCTGAAGATTGAATTAGTTAACCTGTAAGACTCCTCCCAGGTCTGAGCACTGGGTTTGGAATCAGACTGAGATTCAAATGCTGACTTTGTCACTGACTGCCATGTATGTATTGGGCAATCCTCCTGTCATCTCCAGGACTCGGTTTTCTCATCTGACAAATGAGAGACTTTTGGACTACATGACTTCAAATATTCCCTCCAGTTCAAGATATATGATCCCTATGATTCTTCTTGGATATTCTTGTATTTATCAACCACTGATTATTTTTATTTCTTCCAGCACTGGGAGAAGGAGTACCCCGCATACTGTGAGTTTTGTGGGAGTGAGATGAAACCATTTCCTTCCCTGGATAATACTGACTTTGACTCTGAAAGCTATAAGAATGTAAGATGTGTGAAAAAGCCCACAAAACAAAGCTTTGTGAAGGAAGCATTTATATATAGTATTATATATGTATATAAATGTATGTATATATATAAAGTATTATAGTGTAACACATGGTATTAGACAACTATCCTTAATCCCCATTCACATCAATAAATCCAATCCCTGTAGAGTTGAGATTGTATTGTATTTTAGGATTCTAAGGAAAACCTTGAGGGGTTGGAGATTGTATTTCTAATACCCAAGTTAGCTCACAAGTTCCTTCCAGTACACTATGATTATTGGTTGATATCAATGAGTCAGACCTAATTAGCTTTTAGAAAGAGTTATTTATTTACTAATGTAGAATAGTTGCCTCAGAGCTCTCTCTGTGACCCATTCTCCCATAATTGTATAGGACCCAGGAGAAAGTAGACTTAAGCTTAGAGACCACATGGAACAAACAGACAACTCACAGCTTCTGGAAGACCTTTTGCTATAATTCTCAAATTATTTCCTATAGCTTTTTGTCTGTCTGTCCTTGGCTCTCAATAAAGATGCTGCCATCAGCTGTTCCTGAGATGTTGCTAGGATGCTGATGACAAATCTAAAATCCTCAAGACTTTTCAGATCTCAAAAGGTCTTAAATTAACAGGCAAGGAAGAGACCCAAGTGTGCTCATTCCCTGGTCTCCCCAAAGAACTCATTTGCCCTGGAACATCTCCATGCCCAGTTGCTTGACTTTCTGAATCCTATTACCTCCCTGGTTTGATGCAAACTCCCAGAGGGCAAGACCAAGTCCTTCAGTCAATCAGAAGATTCTTTTGACACCTAGGGAAGTATCCAAGCTAAGTTCACATCTAGTGATCAGATAAAAAATATCCTCACCTGATAAATATATCAGGAAGAGCAGTTTATAACTTACTTTAAGTGGAATGGGATGATTGAGCCCCATGTCATGACCCTTCATACAAAATTTTCTGTGCCTGTCAGTTGAATTGTAATTTTATGGGACGATCATCAGTTTTTAAACTAACTGACGATTAAGAAATACAACTTTGTTTTCTAGCTCTTCTGTTGTCATGAGTTCAGGAAGCTGTTTGAATATGTTCTCCATGAAAAGAACCTAATCAAAAGTATGTATCCAGTATCAGAATCAATCTGCATCGAACCTCACCCAGCCTTTGGCAGTGAAAAGGAGAGACGTAAAGCAAAAAAAAAAGCCATCCAGAGGTAATAACAATCATCCTGAGTAGTAGCTCCCAACACCTAAATGCCACGTGTTCTTCAGATTTTAACTATAGACAGCAAAAGACAAAGCCCGGATAGTGTTTAGAAACGGAATTTCTCATTCAGAAAGAGATGGGCCATCTGGTGACTACAGAATCACCCTGGAGGTCAAAGCACAGTTGATTTAGTAGAAACATATTCCATATTTTCCTGTTGAGATCTACCATGGTATAATAGATAGTCTGAAACAAGATACACAGAGAAAACAAGTTTCAAGTCCCATCCCTAGCATATTCCAGATATGTTTTCCTGGGTGAGGCGTCCAACTTTTCAGGGTTTCTGGCCACTCTCTAAGACTGTAAATTGTGGAGAGGGTACCAAGTCTGCACTGCTAGTATCCAATGTCAATCAAATCATTATTCTGATCCAAAAGTTCCTCAGTTACCATTAATGAGAGGCAACCTGGTACTGTAGAGGTGTGCTGTATTGGAAGTCAGAGGATGTGAGTTAGAATTCTGACTAGTCTATTTATTAGCTAACCTCAGGGAAGTCATATAACTTAGTTAAGGAAGCCCACTCTTCTCTTGGGCTCCAGAGTCCTTCTTTGTAAAATGAAGGGGTTGAACTCATAAATGGTCTCTGATTCCTTCCAGATCTAAATAGATGATTCTATGCACACACATATACACAGAGTGAGAGAAGTGTGCATCCCTTGGGACACAGAGATTGATAAGACAGGCCCTACAGTCATGGAGTTCAGGAAGTGGCAAGACTTCTTGGTTGGTCCTATCAAATTAAATTTATAACAGATTGCACTAGGGTGTCAAAAGTGGGTAGGTCTGCTGGATCATCTAAGTACAAAATTGCATCATCTTAATTTCTTTAGACTCCAAGAGAGACAGATGGCCAGAACCTTTGTATTCATGGCAAATGAACAAGAAGAAGGTGAGTTTATTCTAGCTAATGGGCAGCCCAAAGTAATTAAAAAGCCTGAATCTTTGATACCAGCATTTTGCATAAATAACTTCTTTGCTGCTGACTTTAAGATAGAAACATGCTAGGAGAAAGCCTTCAGCATAATTGCAAGCTTCTTTGGTCAGGAGTTATGAGAGCACATGGATAAAAATCACATCTGTCTGGATGGGGGCAAGCAGTACCTACACTAAAGAGATCACAAAGCTAATTAGGGGCAAAAAAACAGCTAACTGAGTACTGAGGCAATGGACTATTCTATTTAATTAGACATTCTGGCTAATTAGAAATCCTTTTATATTTCAACTCTAATTGAAAAACTTTTCTAAGTTGGTTTTTGGATATTTGCTAAGGGCAGTCCTTTGAATACAGTTGAATCTTTCCTTGGTAGTTGAGGGCCCTATTGACTCTCAGGATCAACCTTTGGAATGTACATTCTAATTGTATAATATTAAAGATAGAGACTGGATTCAATGGAAATTGACCATAAAAAAAAAAATTAAACCAGCTCAATCCTGTAGATGAATTCTACTAAAAATAGAGTGCCAGGGGGAAAAAAATCCACATTATTGAGGGTTTAATGGGATTAGATTGTAGATAAGGTAGCTCTCATATTCAATATTATTCCTTCTTTCTTTATTTTAAATAAAAAAATCCCTAAAATTATCTGAATAATAAATGCTGTAAAGCCATAATACAAATTAACTAATAATTTGTATGAATGTTTCTGAAAAAGTATTGAAAAAGTAGAATTTTTCTAAGCATTCATGTGCTTCTTTTTTTAGTTGACGTAAAGCAGAGTAGGACAGTGACGTATAAACTTGCTCGTCACCCCTCAATAAAAGTAGTGAATGAAGAAAACTTAGGTGATTCAGTCGAGGATCAATGTGCCTTTTCTATTGACAGTGGTGAGATTTGGACACTACCTTGCTTGAAGGTAATTTTTTTTCTGTCACTTTTTATTTGGTTTTTATTTTTATAACACGTTAAGCATTTATTTAAAGTGATGAAATAAACATTATCAGGAATGAGATAGTGTGATATGATCATAGAATTGTAGACAAATATCCATTTGGAGACAGAGTTGAAAGGGCTTCACAGATAATTTCAACCAACTCCTAACCAAATCATCAATCCTATCTACAATATTCCTGACAAGTAGTCGTTTGCCTTTTTTTTTTTTTTTCTGAAGACTTCAATGCTAAAGAACTCATGGGCTTATAAAGTTACTCATTCCATGTTGGGACAGCACTAATTTCTTATGAAGTTTTTCTTCATGTTGAACTAACTGCCTGTTTATAATTTGAAAGAACTGCCTGTCTATAATTTGTAACTTTTGAATTTAATTCTGTCCTCCAGGACCAATTCTCTCTAATACACAGCAACTCTTGAAACACTTGAAGACTATAATCCTGTCCCCTTTCCATAGTTTTCTCTTCTCCAAGACAGAGCACCTCCCATTCTCTCAACCATTCACCACCATATTGCATGCATAGTGTCATATTCCTTCAACATCTTGGAAAGTGTCCTTTAGATATGTTCTAGCTAATCAATATTCCTTCCAAAAAGGGCAGCCAGAAATTGCCTTTTTTGCTAGCTATACCCTCCTCATAGCTCCATAGCTCATGTTGAGCTTGTAATAATCAAATGAAAAACCCATATTTTTTGTAGATAAACTATTATGTCTACATGCCTTTTGTTTTTTAAAATAATATCTTATGTTCTTTCCAAATATATACTGACAGGTATTACCTTCTGTCTTCTTTTGGGGTCATAGTTCTTTTTTAGCTTACTTTTCTGAAATTTATCAGGTAAGAGCACATAAATTCTTTTTTTCTGGTTTATTTTGGCATGTTAATTCTTAAGACAATTTTTTTCTTTAAAAAAATTGAATTTGGGGCAGCTAGGTGGCACAGTGGATAGAGTACCAGCCCTGAAGTCAGGAGGACCTGAGTTCAAATCTAGCCTCAGACACTTAACACTTCCTAGCTGTGTGACCCTGGGCAAGTCCCTTAACCCCAATTGCCTCAGGAAAAAAAAAATGCTCATTTAAAAAAATTTGCTTGCCTAGACGGATATGCGCAGGTCATTTGCACTCAACCAGCACCTGCTGTTATTTCTGTTGATTTAAGACATTCTTTAATTCTCTTCAGTCAGTCAGTCAGGGTATACTGACGCTAAAATTTATATCCCATTCTTTTCAACCATGGCTACAGAGGGAGGCTATGAGAAACTTTTCAACTGTGAAAACAAAACCTTACAATTTTAAGTTTTTCTAGGAACTCTCTCTCCTCCTTGAGATTGTTTGTAAAGGCTGGAAGGCTGCTAGTTATCTGTGTTATAAAAGGGATTCTTATTTGAGTATATAGCCTCAAAGATCCTTTCTAACTCAATTTGTGACCTTACTAGACTTCATAGTTGCTATTTATGAATTATTTGTAGAGTATTTTTAATGTCCATTAATCACTAAGGTTTGCTTTTAGTGGCAGGGAGAAAGAATTGAATTTTTGCATTTAGTGACATGATCAGGCAAACCTTGGTATCTGTAGCCTTTGTTTGGTAAGTGTGGTCTCCATAGTCATAGAGAGCTAAAAACCCTTTCCTTACCGTTGGCACACAGAAAATAGAAAAGGACTTCCTGGAAAAATACTACAAAGAAGGAGGAAAGTTTCTGACCATGTTTCCAGATGGCACAGCCCAAATATTGTATCCTTTCCATTGTATATAATTGTTAACCTCATCGATTCTTCATGATGCCTTTGGGGGAAATGTTCATTTATTGTCATCATGATTCCTCTCACTTGATGAGCCAGAATATTCTTCATAGGAGAAAGAGAGGAAGTAAAAACAAAGCTTTCTAAAATATGAAGGTTTTCTGTGAATTCTCTTCTGAAGACATGGTATTTCCTATCCAAAGTCATTGAAAGGATCTTTTTTTTTTTTTTTACTTTAGCCTGAATCCAGTGACAGATTGTCAGAAAAACTAATTTTTAAACTTATTATTAATCATACTTAATTACATAATACAATATGATTATACAATGTACTTAATTATTACTCTGTTCTGATTCTGTAATGCCAGGGAAACTGAGGCAAGACAAGGAATGGAATTGGGGGTAGTTAGGGAAGAAGTTATTTAATCTTTTAGTAACTTGGTTATCCTTATCTGATCCCAGCTACCCCTCAGGAAATTTAGCAGCAATCATTATGGCCAACAGATTAAAAGGTCTCATCTGTGTGATCCAAGAAGATACAGCAAATAAACCTGCAATTAGGGCAATATTTGATTCCAGTGGCAAAATTACCTGCTATTATCCCAATGGAAACATTTGGTATGTCTTTTGAGTTCTCCTTGCTTCCATGTTAATTTGTCAACTGATGCACCACATCGAGGGACATCCCTGAGAGTTCCTAGGAACTCTCTATTTCATCCAGAATTATGGAGCAAAATTTAGATTCTAATTCTAATGAATTTAAGCTTCTTGAAAGAACAGTCAGACACACGTGAATAACAATAACAATAACTCTGTATTAGCACTGAAAGCTAACATTTCCTGGGAAATCCCTATTTCATTCAGGATTATGGAGCAAAATTTAGATTCCAATCCAAATGAATTTAAGCTTCTGGAGAGAAGAATCAGACACAAGTGAATAACAATAATGATAACTCTGTATTAGCACTGAAAGCTAACATGTATGTATAAAGATTTAAGGCACAGGTTTGAGTACCATCTGCCAGGGGTGTTTTGCAAACTGCTTGCACTAGAGAAAGGAAGGGATTAGATGGGCTTCCAAGTCCAAATTTCTTTTGTTTCCAAGGGGATCTGTTTTGCTTCCAACGGGATAAGTGCAGTATATAAAACAATGGAGTTAAAGTGAGGACCACCTGAATTTGAATCTTGACTCAGGTAACTGCCAGCTGAACAAGTCATTAAGCCCTCTCAGACTCAGTTTCCCTGTCTCTACGATGACAATCATAATACCTACTTCACAGTTTCATTGTGAGATCAAATGAGATAATATATGTGGAGGTCTTAGAAATCCAAAATCCTTAGGTAAGTGTTGGCTACCAGTTATTCTTGACAGGGCTTTGGTGTTTTGTTTTTAGTTTTGTTTTTGCACCAAAAAGAATTGTGTATAATTTTTTTTTTTGTTTTAAGAGGAAGCAGACCACAAAATGAATTTAAAATTGATAGTCATATAATTAGGATGAATAATATACAGTAGGGGAGTATTAAAAAGTTTTACAAACTATAAAATATAACCTCACACTCAAATTTTTAAAAATTATTGTTGGAAGGTGAATGTTGAAGACTATCTTTGCATGTATTTGGAAAAATCAAATATTTTGATTAAGAAAAAAGAAAAAACATTAGGGATACAAAGGAAAGTTAAAGACTGGCTTTGATGTCAAGTATTTCACAGTCTAATGGGAGAGATCATATGTAAATAACTATATACAAATAAAATATATGTAGAAAAAAAAATCAAAGTTATTGTTGGGAGAATGTGGAAAGAAAAAAAAAAGTTTTGGGAGTTCAGCCCTGATTGCATGACAGTAGATTACTCAAGCAATACTAAAACAAACAACAAAACAGAAGTGCTCCATGCTCATAGTTCATGGAATCAGAGACTTTGAGGAGAGCTTCAGTGAGTACCATGGATATGGTACCATGGATGTGGAATGGGAAGCAAAGATCACACTGTCAAATCTGATCACTGCAGCAGCTGACGATTTTACTGATTTTTTTCTGTTGCAAGAAATATGGGTAGGTTGATAAGAATAAGTGAAGCAGAAATGTGTGTTGTATAAAAGAAAGACAAAAATTAAACCTAAAAAAGTAACAGCGGCAGCTAGGTGGTGCAGTGGATAGAGCACCAGTCCTGAAATCAGAAGGAACTGAGTTCAAATCTTGTGTCAGATACTTAACACTTGCTAGCTGTATGACCCTGGGCAGGTCACAACTCTAATCGCTGCAGTAAACAAACAAACAAAAAAACTAACAAAAGAAATTCAGACTTGGAAACCCTTCTAGTCTTTTCCTTTCCCTAGTACAAGAAGCCTTCTACAGCATCCCTGGCAAATGGTCTTCAAGTCTGTGCCTTAAATTTTTATATAAATGTTAGCTTTCAATGCTAACAGAGTTATTGTTATTGTTGTTCATGCATGTCTGATTTTTTGTGACCCCATTTGAGGTTTTCTCATCAATGATAACTGGAGTGCCCTTTGGCTCACTTTACAGATAGGGAAACTGAGGCAAATAGGGTTAGGTGACTTGCCTAGGTTCACATAGCTAGTAAATGTCTGAGGTAAGATTTGAACTCAAATCTTGGTGATTTCAGACCAGGCCCTCTATCCACTGAGCCACCTAATTGATTGATGGTTATTATTTTTTAAAATTAAACATTATATATCAGATGCCAGAAATAAAATAATAAGACAATAAGCTCACATTCTTTTTACTTTCTCAAAGTTAAATGTTAGTTTTTTTTTTCTTTTTTAATAGTATTTTATTTTTCCAAATACATGCAAAGATAATTTTTGACATTCACCTTTGCAAAACCTTGTGTTCAAAATTTTTTCCCCTCGCTTCCCCCTTTCCCTTCTCCCCAAAACAACAAACAATCTGATATAGGCTAAATATGTGCAATTCTTCTCAACATATTTCCATATTCATCATTCTGCACATAAAAAACCTGATAGTTTTTTTTACACAAAAAAAACTAAAAAAACAACTTTTTATAAATCTTCATTTTAAAGGTCCATGAACAAAAAAATGAATTTAAACTGAGATTCAAAAGATAATCATCAAAATTTGGGTGAATAATATGATAGGGGAGAAGTGAATACCTCCAATGATAGTAATTCATGACCTTGTAAGGTAGCCTAGCCTATTGCTCTCCAGTTCTAATTGTTAGGAAATTCTTTGTGCTGAGCAGAAATTTCCCTCCTGGTAATTTCAACCACTGACCCTAGTTGTATCTGCTTGTGGAAGACAGGAAAAGTCTACATCTGCTTCCTCTTCCATAAGACAGTCTTTCAAATACTAAATCAAAGCAATTATTGTCCCAAACACCCCCATCTTCTTTAGACAAAGCACTCCCAATTGCCTCAACTGTCCTTGATCAATTCTGATCTCCCTAGGGGGATCCTGGACTATTACAATCTCCCCAGATTCTTGGGGTTAGATGCCCATCAGTGGCAGTGTTTGGAGGTTGGCAGCAGGATTGACAGGCACCTTAGGGATGGCTGAAAGGACTGGGCTGGAAGGAGGGTTGGTGATGTGGGGAGCACTTCTATCTCCAGGACTTCAGGGCTCAGAATCCTAGGCTTCCTCTACTAGGGTCTGAAGGAAACGCCATGACTGCTTTATTTGATCTACCTGGTTCATTCCATGCTCTCTCACTCCCTCGGGGTACCTTGCCACTTCAGCTAGGCTAACTTGCCTGCCTATTGATGGCAGTTGATCGATAGTTACTTTTGGGGATGGTAGAAATTCTCAATAAGGGGCTGGATGATGAATGATTCCAAAGACTGAGTTGGCAGCTAGACTAGTGGTCTGATGAACACTGCTCCTAAGGCTCTTGGACTTAGCTGCCCATTAACACAGTTGGTGTTGGCATAACACTGTTAGAAACAGGGCATAGAAAGACCCCCAAAATGCTCAAGGAGTTTATACTGGAATGGATCTGAGACCTCAAGCTTCCCTCCCCCCACAATTGACTTGCATCATTTGGCTAGCCTAAGTTATTCTTCACTTTGAAGAAGCAGAGATCCTAACTAAATGGAAAGAATACTAGCCCTTGAATCCCAAAACCTGAGTATGAACCATACCTATGAGCTGTGTGACCATGAGAAATTTACTTAATCTCTTAGAGCTTCCCCACCTGTAAAATGGGTAGAATGATGATTGTACCACCTTAACCATAAGATCTCTAAGAGGCAAAGACTTTGGAAATCTTAAAATTCTTAAAGGCCTTTAAAAAAAATGCTTGTATTTTCTTTCTTTCTTTCTTTTTTAGGGTCAACATCAACCTCTTGGGAGGGCAATTTTCAGATCAAGAAGGCAACCGAGTGAGGATTTGGAAGTGGTCTAGTACCATGACTTCATTGCCCCTTGTTTCATTTAAACCAATATTTCTGTCTTTAAACAATTATGTGGGTGTCCGAATATTGGATCAAGACAAGATTATTGTCTCTTTTCTAGCACTGGGTCAACAGGCAAGAATGAATGTAGGAATGAAGCTGCAGGTTAGTATGTTTTTGAAAGTCAAATGATGAGTTAATCAACAAGCATTTGTGAGGCATCTACTGGATCCCAGGCATTATGCAAAGCACTGGGAATATAAAATTAAAAGTGAAACAATTTTAAGCCCAAGGTCCTTATATTCTTTTTTAAGGGATACAACATGTATCTTTAGAGGTGCAACCAAAATAAGAGATACATGGAGGGGGTCACAAGGCATCAGCAGCTAGAAAAATCAGAAAAAGCTTTATGTAGAACTTGACATGGATAGATGGGCAAACTATATCCTGGCTGGTTAAGAATTTTTTTTAAATAAAATAAAAATAAAAATGTAAAAAACCATTCTTAGCTTGTGGGCTATACAAAAACAAGGGAATAGCTAATTTGACCTTGAGCCATAATTTGCTAACCCTTGGGTTAGACCATCTAGTTCATAAAGGGGACTAGTTCTCTAGAACTCTCAGCAAAGATTTTGTCATTATTCATCTAGAGGACTGTGTTACAATTAATACAATTCAACCTCCACATAGTCCCCAAATTTACCCCGTCATTCCTCAGATCCCCTTTCCCTGATTCAGAATGTTTCCACTTAACCTTTATAATCTGACTCTAGCTTAACACTGCCAGCTTCTTTCTTGGTACAACTCCACAATTATGCATTCTGCATCCCATGTGCTCATTCTCATACACAACTTTTCCAGGTCTATGTCTTTTCTCCTGGGCTGTCCCACCCTATTTGGAAACACGAAATGAGGTCACAAAGTTATACATGACTGAAAATGACTCAACAAGCTCTTTCCCACTTCAAAATGACTTATTTTTAAAATTTTAATTCATTTTCAATTTAAATGCAAAAAGGGGGAAGAAGGCATTTCCATCTACATACCACAACACAAAAAGAGGATTCGATATAAATTTTTTTTTTTTTTGCTTTTTGCTGAGGCAATTGAGGTTAAGTGACTTGCCCGGGAGCACACAGCTAGGGAATGTTAAGTGTCTGAGACCAGATTTGAACTCAGGTCCTCCTGACTTGAGGGCTGATGCTCTATCCACTGCGTTACCTAGCTGCCCCCTGAAACCATGAATCTTTATTTTACACTCTTTACTTAAAAAGTTTTAATAAATGTTCCACATTGTTTTCAGAAATACCCTACTTTTCTGCACTTCCTTCTGAATTTTCTTTTGTTCTCTGATGTGCATATTTTATTTTTATATTTTCTCTCTTCCACTTTACCCCATACTAGACTATTTGATCCACACATGTGTATGCATATACATACATGCTGTACATTCTATCCATACTTCTATTTATAGGCTCTTTCTCTGGAGGTAAATAACATCTTCATTTATAGGTCCCTTGTAGTCGATTTTGAGTATTTGCAATACTCAAAATAACTTGGTCATTCAAAGCTATTCTTTGAACAATATTGCTGATACTATATACGATCTTCACTTGGTTCTGCTCACTTCACTTGTCATTATTTCATACAAATGTTTTTATGTTTCTCTAAAATCAACCAGCTCATCATTTCTTATAGTTCAGTAGTATCCTATCATAGTCACATACCATAACTTGGTTACTCATTCCTCAAATAATGGACACCCCACAAAGAGAGCTGCTGTAAATATTTATTTCTTTCTTCTTTTTTTGCTGAGGCAATTGGGGTTAAGTGACTTGCCCAGGGTCACACAGCTAGGGAATGTTAAGTGTCTGAGACCAGATTTGAACTCAGGTCCTTCTGACTTCAAGGCTGGTGCTCTATCCACTGAGTTACTTAGCTGCCCCATAAATATTTATTTTCAAACATCTAAGTTCTTTTTCTGTTTCCCTGATCATCTTACAAAAATAAACCTTACAATGATATTGCTGGATCAAAGTTATGTTATATACATATGTATATGTATATAATATATATACATATATGCAATAATATATATACATATATATATAATATAACCTTTGATCCAGCAAAATATATATATATACATATATGTACATATATGTGTATATATATATATGTATATACATAGTTTTATAACTATTTGGGCAAAATTCCAGATTATTTCCCAAAATGAGTTCACAGTTTAACCAACTATATTTACTTGAAACATGTTTGGTATTTAATCTGTGTTTATAGTGTTGTCCTCAGAATATAAACTCGTCCAGGTCAAGGGATGTTGCAGGTTTGCATTTGTATGCCCAGTGTCTAGTACCTACAAATAAATGCTTTTTGAACTGAATTCATTACTTGGCTGTATATAGTTAAGCACTGGACTCACAATATTAGAATTCAAGGAAATAATCCATAGACAAGAATTTCATATTGGACTAAACCAGCCTCATAATTATTTCAGTGTTTAGTTTTCTCATAATGCCCTTTCATTAAACCCAGTTGGTATGCCTCTTGTACCCAACAGGTCTCAGTTTGGCTCTCCAAAGACCCAGGTAAAGAGAATCTTAGGGGCTTCCTTCTTGTGATATAATACACTGTCTTCACATTTGAGTGAAGGGGTCACATAGGTCACACACATATGAAGAAAAATAAGGTGATCGCTTGAGGTACTAAGGTGTTTTAGTTCAAAATACAGATGCTAAGTTTAAATTTTTTACATTATTATTATTATTATTAGCATGAAGTAAGTGAATGGAAGGAGCAGTTAAGTGGTGCAGTGAATCAAGTGCTGAATCTGGAGTCAGGAAGACCTGAATTCAAATCCAGCCCTAGATACTTACTAGCTGTGTGACTCTGGGCAAGTCACTTAACCCCAATTGCCTCAATTTCCTCATCTGCAAAATGAGCAGGAAGAGGAAATAGCAAACCACTCCAGTATCTTTGCCAAGAAAATTCAAATGAGATCATGAAGAATTAAATATGACTGAAGCAACTCAAAAACAAGTGGATGGAATACCAAAATAAGAATCAGGAACCCTAATCTTCAGTTTCAGCCTTGCCCCTAATTTGAGAAAAAAAAAGTCACTTAACATAGACTTCTGTTTCCTCATCTGTAAAAATCTTACTAGTCCATCAGATTTCTTTCCATAAAACTGAATGAATGGCCATCAACTGGAGAATGGCTGAATAAATTATGGTATATGAATGTCATGGAATATTATTGCTCTGTAAGAAACGACCAGCAGGACGATTTCAGAGAGGCCTGGAGGGACTTGCATGAACTGATGCTGAGTGAAATCAGCAGAACCAGATCATTATACACGGCAACAACAAGATTATATGATGATCAATTCTGATGGACATGGCTCTCTTCAACAAGGAAATGTTTCAGACCACTTCCAATTGTTCAGTGAAGAAAGCCATAAACACCCAGAGAGAGGGATATGAAATGTGGACCACAACATAACACTTTCATGCTCTCGATTGATGTTTGCTTACATTGTGTTTCCTTTATCTGATTTTTTTTCTTGTAGATACGATTTTTCCTGCACAAAAAATGATGTGTGGAAATATATATACATATATTCAATTTGTCAAGTACTTTAACATAATTAACATGTAGTGGACATCCTGCCATCTAGGGGAAGGGTGGGGAGTAGGGGGGAAAAATCTGTAACAGAAAGCTTTGTAAGGGTTAATGTTGAAGAATTACCCATACATATGTTTTTCAAATAAAAAGTTTATAAAAAAAAGATTTCTTTCCATAGCTCCTATAAAAACCTAAACTGCCCATTCTTGTGCCAGGGAGTCAGCACACCATAGGAGCTAAGAGTTGATCTTAGAATTAAGAAGGTTAGGTCCTGTCCCTGGTATACACAGGTTGTGTGACCTCAGACAACTCCCTTCATCTCTTACTTCCTTACAGGTCATAAAATACAGGACTGGTGCCAAGGCAGAAGAAGTTACCTCTGGGATAATGCACCAAAGCAATCACTCACCTAAACGAAAATGTATATGTGTGTATGGTTATATATGTATTTCCTGGAAAAGTTTTGATAAATGCCTTCTTCATAAAATATTAGCTTCCTAGTTTTAAAAAAAGAGCATAAAAAGAAAGAAAGAAATGTATATATTCAAGGACAATATTTTAGTGGTAGAGAAAAAACAACTTTTTTTCTGCTATTACCAAAAATTTGTAACCTATACTTCTGAAATTGTGTTTAGTACCTTAGCCTCCAATATAATTGTCTTTTTTTGTGGACTTTCTCCCCTAAGCTCTTCTTATTTCAAGCACAGAGGAGAATAATGGTAGGAAAAGGGAAGGGAATAAGCAGAGCCTGCTGTGTGCCTTTTTTACAATATTAACTCATTTGATTTGGTTCTACTAAACTTAATCCTAGATAATAACAAAGTCCTCACAGTGTGAAGAATGCTCTTCTAAATCATATCTGTGATTCAGTCATAATGGTAGTTGTTTTGTCTCCTTTCAACATCAGTCCTGTTTTGACCATTCACTGTTTTTTCCTCTATAAAGGTCCGGATACATGAAGAGGTGCCCAAGCTCAGATATTTCACTGATGAGGACCTTTTTCTGCTTGCACTAATCATAAAGATTCGACGTTTGTTGAGCAAAATTGAGATATGTGTTAACTTTCCCAGCATTGAGAATTGGTATAAATTGAAGACACCTTCCTACCTTGCAACTCGTGCTATAAAATTACTTTCACTCTGTCAATATTATGAGTTAGGTAAAGATGCAATCTCAAGAATAACTGCATTATTAAATGAACCAATTTAACTAAAATTGTTGTTTGGATTTAAAAATATCTGTCCTCCAAAGAATAGAATGTGCATTCTTGTCAGTTTCCATGTACTCAGGGGTTCAAGCACAAAATCTTCCCATCCAGAAAAGTATACACCTCAAGAGCCATGAGAGGATCTAGAAAAGGACACTAGCTTTACTCCATCTGTGGTGCAAAGAGAGATGGTTGAGACGATCCTAGGACTTGGCTTGTTCCTCATGAGTCACCTAAGATTTGCCCCTGTAATATACTGGAACTTGGTAAAGACATCTGGCTTCAAATCCCATCTCTGGCACATATTAGTTGTGGAAACATGGCAAATCACTTAACCTCTGCAAACCACATTCCCTATCTATATGGTAGTTTCCTTAATTATCTCTCTTAATTAGGTCTCCTTTTGCTTTTGTTTTGTCCAAGGTCATGATTGCTATCCCTACCTTTTTGATTTGGGCTGAAGGCCCAGATCTTTAACTCTTGTGTGAGTTTTTCTCTTTCAAATGTGTCTCATGCACAACATATTGTTGGATTCTGGTTTCTAGTCCATTCTGCTATTTCCTTTTATCTCATTTCTTATTAAAAATTAAAATTCTCATTTACATAAGTATCTGTAAAAGGCACATTTCCATGAAGATCACAGTATCCACAAATGCTATCTTTCTTGATCCTGAATTATTGGTGAGATACTAAGGAATGGTGATGTAAAAACCCCTTAAAGACAGGGCAAGTATCCCAAGCACAGAGCCCCAGTAGAATCAATTTACAAAAAGTTTATTGAATTAATGAAAAGAACTGCTGTACCTAAAGCTGCTTCTAACATTCTTGCTTTCAAATCTCCTTCTTCCCAAAACACACACACACACACACACACACACACACACACACTCTTTTCCATAAGGCTACTCATTTCCTTTTCTATAGCGTTTATTTATCAATACCAAAACAGATGAACACTTTAACTACAGAATAAGTTCTACTCCATTACACTCCATTTATAACTAGTCTCTTCACAAGGCAAAGATGTTAAGAAAACTCCCAACTAAAATAAAATCAATTGGAAGTGAATGATCCATGGAGGAGGTCCATTGAAATAAAAACATATCTTTCTGCCTCAAGGCCTTCCTATGGTAATATGGCAGGAAAACACCCCCCAGAATTTTCTAATATAATAATTCAAAATTGGTCCTAGATGGGCTAGCATTTGTATCATTTCAGATGTCTATTTCCTCTAATATCACAATGTTTTCAGGCCTCGGTATGAGCCTTAAGCCTTTCTCTCAGCATTTACCCTCACCTGAGTCAAAGAATTAAATGATCCAAATGAGTAGCAACTGCAAAAAATAAATATGATAACAAGGGTCTTGGGTAGAGAAAGAGAGCCAAGATAGTAGATTAGAGGCAGCAACCCAGATGAACTCTCCAAACAATTGTAAAATAATACCTCAAATCAAACTTTTGAATGGCAAAGCCAACAAAATGTCTGAGTGACATTTTTTGCCAGCCTAAGAAATTTTTGAAGGTCCCCAGGAGATCCAGAGTGCACATACTCAGCCATAGCAGCAGCTTTGGGAGCTTTCAGCTCAGAGACGGTTAGGAGGTCAAACAACTGGTCAGAAAGTGTTACAGGGGAACTTTTGCTGGCACTGGGAGCAGTTAGCACTGATTAGCAATAGCAGTTCCACAGTGGAGAGGAGTGTCCGTGGTCAGTTGCAAGGGAGCAGGAGTCCTAGCCACAGTTCCAGGACCAAGAGGAGTACTAGTGCTTGTGACGACAGGAGAGGAGGGGTCCTTTCTAGGTAGACCAAAGTGCAGACCAGGAGAGCAGTACCACACTCTCCCCAAATCATACAGAAAACTCAGAGTGAAAAAGCCTGAAGCTTGGGCAGCACCTTCCCATCCCCAGGTGAGCACAGCCCAACTTTTTTTTTTTCTGATTATATATATGTATATTAACTCTTTTAATACACAGTTCTATATGAATCATGCTGGGAAAGAAAATTCAGAATAAAAGGGTAAAATCATGGGAGATGGGAAAAAAAAACAGAAAAAAGAAGTGAACCTATATGTATTAATTTACAGATCTTTTTCTGGATGCAGATGGCATTTGCCATCCAAAGTTAGATTTGCCTTGGATCACTGAACCACTATGATCATTGCATAATCTTGCTGTAACTGTGTACAATGTATTCCTGGTTCTGATTGTTTCACTCAGCAAATTCATGCAAATCTTTCCATGCCTTTTTAAAATCAGCTTTTTCATCATTTTTATAAAACAATAATATTCCATTACCTTCAAATACCACAACTTATTCAACCATTCCCCCATTGATAGGCATCTACTCATTTACAACCCAACTTTAATATAAAATTAAAAGTTAAGAAATAAGCTAGGAAAATGAGAAACAGGAAAAGAAAACACAAAATCAGAAGAAAACCATGTGAAAATAGCTACAAATGAAAGCTTCAAAGAAATACTCAAGGCCAGCAAGAATTCCTAGAAGAGTTAAAGGAAAAGATAAGATAGGTAAAGGAAAAGCTAGAAAAAAGAAATGAAAATGGCATAAGAAAATAATGAAAAGAGAGTTAACAACTTGGTAAAAGAGGCACAGGAAAATACTAAAGAAAACACCATAAAAAAGAGAATTGGCATCATAGTAAAAAATTTTAAAAAAAGAAAGAAAGAAAAATGACAAGATGTACAAAAACTTACTCAAGAAAATAATTCCTTGAAAGAATTGGACAAACAGAAGTTAATGATTGCATGAAACATCATTGCATGAAACATCAAGAAACAATAAAACAAAAAAAATAGAAAATATGAAATGTCTCATTGGAAAAACAGCAAAGCTGGAAAATAGATCAAAGAAAGATAATTTAAGAATAATTGGACTACTTGAAAGCCATTGTTAAAAAACATATATTTCAGGAAATTTATAGGAAAATTGCTCCAAAATTTTAGAACCTTAAATTAAAAAATTAAAAAAAAAAACTACTGATCACTTCCTGAAAGAGATCCCAAATGAAAACTCCCAGAAATGTTACTGCTCTCAGATCAAGATAAAAATATGGCAGACAACTAGAAAGAAGCAATTCAAATATCATGGAACCACAAGATCACACAACATTTAGTGCCTTCCACATTAAAGGAGGAAAGAGCTCAGAATGTGATATCCTGAAGGCAAAGGAACTGGAACTGCAATCAAAAGTAACCTGTCCAGCAAAATTGAACACAATCCTTCAGGGGAAAATAGATATTTAACAAAATATTGGACTTTCAAACATTCCTGATGAAAAAACCAGAACTGAATAGAAAATTTGACAAACACAAGATTCAAGAGAAGTATAAAAAGATAAAAATGAAAGAGAAATCAAAAGGAACTCATAAGGAATTTTTATATTCCTATATAGGGAAGATGGTTCATGTAGTTCCTAAGAACTTTATCATTATTAGTGCAGTTAAAAAGAATTCACCATAGACAGAGAACATGGGTGTTAGTGAATTAGGTTGAAATAATCTCAAAAAAAAAAAAAAATGAAGGGGTGAGAAAAAAGAATGCACTAGGAGGAGGAAGGGAAAGTAGAATGGGGAAAATGATGAAAAGAAGTAATCAGAAAACATTTCATTAAAAGTATGAGAGAGGGGTACAGCTAGATGATGCAATGGATAGAGCACCAGCCTGGAGTCAACAGGATCTGAGTTCAAATCTGGCCTCAGACACTTAAGCACTTATTGGCTGGACCCTGGACATCCTGGGCAAGTCACTTAACACCAATTGCCTTGTGCCCCATCCCCCCCAAAAAGTACAATACATAATGAAATAGCATTTAAAAGTTTACAGCAACTTTGTCTAATAAAGGCTTCATTTCTCAAATATATAGGGAACAGAGTTAAATTTGTAAAAATAAGAATGATTTCCCAACTGATAAATGGTCAAAGGATGTAAGAAGGCAGTTTTCAGAGGAAGAAATCAAAACTATAGTCTTGTGAAAAAATGTTATAAATCCTACAGATTAGAGAAATGTGAAAACAACTCTGAGATACCATTTCATACATATAAGAAATGATAAATGTTGGAGGGATGAGGGAAAATAGATACATGAATGAATAATTGGTGGAATAGAGAACTATGCCCAATGTCCTATAAAACTGTGCATTCCCTTTGATCCACTACTAAATTTATATCCCAAAGAGATGAAAGAAAAATATCTAAGAGGACTTATTTGTACAAAAATATTTATGGCAGCTTTTTTGTGGAGGCAAAGAACTGGAAATCGAGGGAATGCCCATCAATTGGGAAATGGTTGGACAAGTAGCAGCATATGACTGCGATGGAGTACTATTATCCTAGAAGGAATGATTGAGTGGTAGAGGACCTTCATCACAAAACCTATGTAAACTTATGTAAAATGAGGTGAAAAGAACTGAGACATCAAGTAACAGCAATGTTATAATGATGATCACCCATGAAAGACTGATCAAAGCAATTATCCCAAGATAATTCCAAAGATTTCATAAGGAAAATGCTATTTACCTCCAAAAATAAATATAAACTCAAGTGCAAATAAAGTATCATTTTCTCCCTTTTTTGCTTTTTTTTCCAATATGGTTAATATAGAAATATATTCTGCATGACTTCACATGTATAACTGATATCATACTGCTTGCCTTCTCAGTGGGTAGGGGAGGAATAGGAAGGGGAGAGAGAGAATTTAGAACTCAATTTTTTTTAAAAAGAATGCTAAAAATAAGTAAATAATAAATCTCTAAGTCATAGAAAATAAATAAATGGTGTAATTTCAGATTCACTCTATAAGCATTTTAGTTCATAGACACTGACATTACTTCAATAGCTGTAAAATGCTATAAAAGTTGTTGAGCTGAACAGCACTATATAATAGAAGATGGAGGAGGAAGAGGAAAACTCAAATTTATGTAATGCTGTAAGATTTGCAAAGTGATTGATGCATATTAGCTCACTTCACATAACAGCCCTATAAGGCAGGCACTGCTATTATTTCCATTTTTACAAACGAGAAACCCGAGTGACTTTTCCAAGGTCACATAAGGAGTGGAGAAAGGATTCAAACCCCAGCTTTCTGGTACCAAATCTAAATATCCTTCACTTGCAAGAAGGGAGATTTGAAATAGACAGCTGGGAAACTATCTGTCCATCAGGCCGCTGAAATGATGTGACAGACACGTGCGTGAGAATTCAACTAATATTCTCTCCTGCTGGGAGCAGAGTCGATAGATCCTTGTCCTGGACATTGGCAAGCCTGTTCGTTGTTCTCTCCCTTCACTCCAACTTCAAGCTAAATTTGTAAATGATTTTACTGATATTCTATAGTAGCCATGAAAACACATCTATAACAGCAGTAAAATGTCTTGCAGTTTTTTTGCTTATAAATAGTGGAGAAGCATGATATGTGTGGATAAGAGAAGTTTAACTGTCCATCCCCTGGATCCAAAGAGCTGTCATTATATTTCATAAGATTATAGGATCACAGCAGGATGATTTCAGAGAGGTCTGGAGAGACTTACATGAACTGATGCTAAGTAAAATGAGCAGAACCAGGAGATCATTATACACAGCAACAAGACTATACGATGATCAATTCTGATGGACTTGGCTCAATTCAACAATGAGATGATTCAGGCCACTTCCAACAGTCTTGATGAAGAAAGCCATCTACAGTCAAAGAGAGGACTGTGGGAACTGTGGTTCACAACATAGCATTTTCATTCTTTTTGTTATTTGCTTGCATTTTGTTTTCTTTTTCATTTTTTTTCATCTGATTTTTCTTGTGCAGAATTGCACATATTTAACCTATATTGGATTACTTGCCATCTAGGGAATGGGGTAGAGGGAAGGGAGGGGAAAAAATTTAGAACACAAGATAATTATCCATATATATATATTTCAAAAATAAAAAGCTTTAATTAAAAAAAAGATTATAGGATCACAAATCTACAACAGGAAAGGACCTCAGAAGTCCAATCCCCTCATTTTACAGATGAGGAAGTTGAGGCACAGAGGTATGTTGACTTGTGCAGAGTCACATAGCTCATTAAACTTACCTACCTCTCATTACCACTTTCAAAGTACAAACATATGTAGCAGTGTTTCTCTATGCCCCTCTCCTCATGCCATGAAAGCTAGATTGTGACATTTTGTCCCTTCCTAAGGAATCCTCAGTATTGCTGGTTTTGAAGGTGGTGGTGGTGTTTTTGATTGATATTTTTATTCAAGTCCACATAAAAATAAATTTTAACATATATTTAAAAAAAAATTTTGAACTCCAAATTCTCTTCCTTCCCCACTTCCTTCCCGATATAGCAAGCAATTTGATATAGGTTATACCTGTGCAATTATGCAGAACACATTTCGAAATTGGTCATATTGTGAAAGAAAATACAGGTCAAACACACACAGAGTAAAAAAAAAATTTAATTTGCTTTGATCTGCATTTAAACACCATCAGTTCTTTGGAGGTGAAAAGCATTTTTCATCATGAGTTCTTTGGAACTGGCTTAGATAATTACATCATTCACAGTCAAGATGTTAAGTGGTCCCATAATGCACAGAGCACAAGGTCTAAAGTCAGGAAGATGGACTCATCTTCTAAGTTCAAATCTGGCCTCAGATACTTGTTAGGTATGTGATTCTGGTCAAATTACTGAACTCTGTTCACTTCAGTTTCCCCATCTATAAAATGAGCTGGAGAAGGATATGGCAGCCCAATCCAGTATCTTTGCCAAGAAAACCCCAAATGGGGTAATGAAGAGTTGGAAATGACTGAACAACAGCAACATATAATAACAGGATCTCCCAATTACCCTGAAGGGCAGAGGTGTTCTCTCATCTCTGCCACTGGCTCCATCTTTCAATAATTTTAGGGCTCCAAGAACCAAGTTCTATTTAACCACTTCTAACTGCCAGATTAGCTTTTATAAAATAACACAGGTATAGAACATAGAATAATATAGGACATTATTAATCTATTAGAATATAGAAAAGAATATATAATAGCTTAAAAGTACAGCCAGAACAAATAATCATTTCCCCCTAACATGCAGTGGGTATAATCCCCCTGTTACCTCAGTCAGAGGAGGGGAGGGAAGTTAGGTTCATTTAGATCAATTCCTTGATAGCATTATTCCCAAGTCCAAATACCCCTTTCCTCCATCCTGGGTTTGTATCCCAGTATGCAAACTTCTCAGGGACACCAAAGCCACAGCACTGATTCTTGGAGGTCACTGGGCTTGGCAAAGAAAGGGAAGGTGGCCTTCTGGCTCTTAAGGCACCCTTCTTGGATAATGTTCATGCAGTGCCTGATATGAGTAAACACATTCTTCACCCCTAGACTCTGCTGGAAAGAGAGGGAGCCTGTGCCACAGAGAGATTTTAAGATGCAATCACTTCCAGACAAGCACCCAGTGGAAAGAGGTGGCTCCCAAACATTGTGAAGTCCCCTCCTGCATCAGGGCCTCCTGCCTCACAGAGGTGGGTATCTCTCTCCCACATGGATCCTCCATTTGGATGGTTTGGAAATCCACCAAAACATCACATGGAAGACTGAAAAGGAAGCAGTGAAAAGAAGGTCCCAGCAACCCTGGTGCTTCCATGTGGTTGACAGAATATGCCAACGGAAACTTTATCCCTTTGAATCAAAGACTCACAGATTTGAGATGGAGAAGATGAGGAGTGCTAGAAAAAGAAGATTATTTGCTAGCCAAAATACACCACCACAATAATCAGGCTTTAGATTTGCGCAATAAAAACAGGAACATGGGCTGAGTGGGTGGCAGATAAAGAAGGTTTCAATCTTTACTTCAGACATAGTAGCTGAAAAAAGATACAAATTCATCTTAGCCAAGGGCATCGGTGAAAACAGTATCATTGCACTTAGTAACTACTGTGCCAGGCCCCTAAGCACTAGGGATATAAAGAAAAGCTATTTCAGACTCTCATTAAGATGCTCAATCTTAACAGGTGTGACAACAGGCAAACAACTATATAGAGACAAGACATAGACAGGACAAAGTGAAGATAATCAATAGAAGGAAAGACCTTCTTATAGAAGGTAAGACTTTAGCTGGGACCCAAAGGAAGCCAGGGAAGCTGGCAGGGGAAGGAGACATTTAGAGACCTCCAGGCATGGAAGACCACTCATAAAAATGCCCAGAGGATGGCATTGCTGGATCATAAAATAGGGGGATGGAGGTAATAGTGGCTTAACGTGTAAGACTAGAAAGATAGGAAGGGATCAGGTTAGAAAGGGCTTTGAATGCCAAATAGGAGTTGACATTTTCTATTTTAAATTTCATCCCCATTAGGGAGCCACTGAAGTTTATTAAGCAGAGGGAGGAGGGGGGATAACAAGTGCTTTGGAAAATGACTTTTACAGCTGATGCTCTGGAACAGGGAGGGATTTGAGGCAAGAAGACAGAGGGAATGTTCTTCCACAAATCTTGCCAGATTATTTTACTGTCTTTGCTTTGGACAAATTTTGTCTTCAGCTAGATTGGATAAAAAGTCATCTCTGGAGGATGAGGAGATATTGTTTTGGGAGAAGCAGGATCCTGAATGTAAAGAAGGGCAGCTGGGTAGTGAATGCTGGCTCTGGAATCAAGAAAACCTGAGTTCAAATCCAGCCTCAGATATTTACCAGCTGTATGACCCTAGACAAATCACTTAACCTGTCTGCCTCAGTTTCCTCATATGTAAACTGGCAAAGCATTCCAGTATCTCTTCCAAGAAAACGCTAAATGGGGGTCATGGACATATGACTAAGCAACAAAACAACAATAAAATTTAATAGAAACAAATGAAAAAGGCTTATCTATTTTAAACATAGGGAAAAAGAAAAAAAAAGATCAGCTAAATACAAGTCAGCATTAAACACTAAATATTATATATACAGCATGTTAGTTGAAAAATCATGAAATCTGGCTTCTAGTCTTGGCCCTGTTTAAAAAACATAACAAAATAAAATGAGAGTCAATGATGTAACTTTGGGAAAACCCTAAATTTGGCAGGATTCTCAGCTAGAAAGGACCTAGAGAGTCCATCAAGTCCCACCCTCACTTTATAGATAAGGAAACTGAGGCACAGAAAAATTAAGTGACTTTCCAAGATTACATAGTTATTGAGATGAGATCTGAACAGTTTTCTGGGTCCATGAACAGTCCTCTAGATCCGACTCCACAAAAATGAAGGGACTGGACTAGGCATTACAAGATTTCAGTATGTCCTTTAGCATGTCCATTTACTAAGCAGTTACTTGATTTTGTTTCTTGTTGCTATTTTTCATAACAGCTTTTTATTTTTAAAAATACATGCAAATCTCTGCAGCAAAGAATTGTCTCAAACCAGTTCCAATTGTTCACTGAAGAAAACCA
>JAJPUD010000277.1:749923-781310 GCA_023553655.1 Myrmecobius fasciatus
AAAAAAAATAAAAAAATAAAAAATACATGCAAAGATAGTTTTCAACATTCACCCTTACAAAATCTCGTGTTTCAAATTTTTCTCCCTCCCTTCTTCTCCCCAAGCAAATAATCCAATATAGGTTAAATGTGTGCAGTTCTTCTAAATACATTTCCACATTTATCATGCTTGAGCAGCTATTTGTTATAATGAAAAGAAGGTTGCATTTGGAGTCAGAGAATCTGGATTTGAATCTCAGCTCTGACAGCTGCTATGTGGATGATCTGAAGCAAATCACATCACCTTTCTGGGACTTAATAAATGGGAAGAGTAAAATGAGAGGGCTGAACTAGGTTCTGGCAGAGTCAGGGAAATGTCTTCACTGAACTCTTATGTACTATTTCTCCCTTGGAGAATGTAACTTCTCCAGATCAATTCACTCACCTTCATCTCTGTAATCTCAGCAACAAGCCTAGTGTCTTGTATATAATATTGTCATTTTCAGTCCTGTCCAACTCTTCCTGATTCTATTTGGGGGTTTTCTTGGCAGAGATACTAGAGTAGTTTGCCATTTCTTTCCCCAGCTCATTTTACAGATGAAAAAATAGAGGCAGACAGGGTGAAGTAATTTGTCCAGGATTACATAGAGAGTAAGTATATGAGGCCAGATTTGAACTGACTTTTTTTTCCTGATTTCAGAGTCAATACTCTATCCACTGTGCTAATTCCCCATCTTCCATATAATAATAGGTGCTAATATTTAGTGCTTACTAAAATTTTATTCAATTGAATTAAAAATGAATGAATTGAGTGGCAGGCAGCTTGGAGTAATGGAAAGATGCCAGATTTGCTCTAAACCCCAACTCTCAACCTGGATAACATCAGGGGAGTCAGTTCCCCAAAATAAAGGGCTCCATTTCCAATGTCCTGCCTAGCTATAATTACTTTAGTGGGGAGCCATTTTGCATTTGGGATTGTTCTCCTAAAGACAGAAAGCTCATTTATCTGGGCCACATATGGGAGATGGGTTAAAGTACAATGAGGATAGAAAGATAGTTTCAGGGGTAAAACTGAGAAGGCCTTTAAAAACTAAACAGAGATGGAAAAAGCCATCTGCACCCAGAGAGAAAGCTGTGGGGACTGAGTGGGGATCACAACATAGTATTTTCACCTTTTTTTGTTATTTGCTTGCATTTTGTTTTCTCATTTTTTCTTTTTTAATCTATTTTTTTCTTGTGCAGCATGATAATTGTGGAATATGTATAGAATTGCACGTTTAACATATGTGGGATTATTTACCGTCTAGGGGAGGGGATGGAGGGAAAGGAGGGAGAAAAAATCTGGAACACAAGGTTTTGCAAGGATGAATATTGAATACTATGTTTTGAAAATAAAAACCTTTAAAAATTAAGAAACCTACTTCCTAGAGTTGTGGTGAGGACATGATGAGATAATCTTTCTTACATTTCAAACCTCTAAAAG
Source organism: Myrmecobius fasciatus (assembly GCA_023553655.1). Lineage (NCBI taxonomy): Eukaryota > Metazoa > Chordata > Mammalia > Dasyuromorphia > Myrmecobiidae > Myrmecobius > Myrmecobius fasciatus. The sequence goes on from JAJPUD010000277.1 coordinate 751,385, forward strand.
CAATTAGCTATTAGCTGAGAGGAAGATAAACAGTACTAGTTCATTGAGGACTGAGCTCTCTTGACCCTGGCCTGTGATACAGAATAAAAACTGCCCAGGAGTGTAAGCCAGGAGCTGCTGCATACCACCATCCTGACATCAAGACTATTGTCTCCAAGTATCTGATCAACCATAGACAGTTAACAGTCCAAGGTAGACTTTTGTCTACCATTCCCATGTCAGTATTTGGATGCTGGCCAAAGAGTATGCTCGAGCAGAAAGTACAATCTAACTATGTTATCTCTAGGTAAGGCAACACTGAAGAGGAAGTGAACACTGAAAAAGTTCTCTCTCTCTCTCTCCCCAAATAGTATATCACCAAGGGAAAAAAGGGGGAGGGAAGAATGATAAAATCACTTTTAAATGGAGATTTTTGTTATCTCCCTCTCTGCAAAAATGAGCCATAAGCTCATCCTCCCCTGAGGACTTCATATAGCACTTTGTTTGGCAACTTGATACTATATTTAGCATGACACATTCCAAGATTTCTATCTTGCTACCCTAAGTTTATGGAACCTAAAACCATATTTGTTCAAATATCCATCCTCATCAATGCTCTGCACACGGTTCTACCAACAATTGGCATTTAATAAAGGTAAATTACCTCTGAAGGTAATAATCATAGACCTTCTAATCATAGCATTAAAAAAAATCAATGTTTTTCTAGAAGACTTTTCATGCTTAAATTATCTATCATCCTCTTTGATTGATAAAGAAATCTTGCACTCCAGTAACTGCATTTTATTAAGGTTTAAATTTTCTTTCCTATCAGTATTTATGTGGTGGAAAGCTTTTTTTTGCAGAAACTCTACTGTTTCAAGAAAATCTTCCATGATAATTTAGAAATTTCAATAGGCTATTCTCTTATTCATTCTTATTTGAAAGCTCTGATTTCTATTCCAATTTCTTTTTTAAAATTGTTTCTTCAAACCATTTTACTTTCTTGTAGTTGTGGGAAGGAGGAATTTTTTTTTTTGTTTTAACATCACCTTCATGATAGCTAACATTTATATAGCACTTACTACGTGACACTTTACAACTATTATCTCATTTGATCCTTATAATACACCTGAGTGAATGCTATTATCAACATTTTATAGGTAAGAAAACTGAGGTTTAGTAACATAGCTATTAAGTGTCAGAGGCCAGATTTTAAACTCAATCTTATCAGATCCCAACACCTTTATCAATCTACCTAATACACTGTTTTACTGCATAATATGTATTACTACTCATGTAGTGAGATGAGTGCTGAAGTTATTAGCCAGAGAGACTCTGGCTCAATTCTCATCTCCAGAGGTTACTGTGATTTCATGGGCAATAAATTTGACCTTTCTGAGCTTCAATTTCTCCTATATAAAATAGAGATAAAGTTGCCTGTGATAAATAGTTCATAGGATTGTTGTGAGCAAAACAATGTATTTTAAAGTGCTTTCCAAAGCTTAAAGCACAATACAAATGCAAATTTGCTGTCCTCTTCCCATCAAAGGTTAGGAAGTTTGGCTGGATCTGGTCTATGTGAAAATTCTGCAGGAAGATCATCACAGTTGGATTCCTGGACAAAGAGTTCTCTTCTTCCCCAGTGGTCAATTTATTAAGTGCCTGTCACATACCCAGACATTGCATTAGCACTGGAAACACAAAGATAAAGGAATACCAAATTTGGCCCTCAAACCGACAAACTAATCAAGGAGACAACACATAAAAAACTAACTATCACCAACTTGAGTCTTTCCATAGCAGAAATTCCTTTGGTTTGAGAACAAGAGGGCAAAACCAGAATAAGGTATCAGATTTAAGAAATACTATCCGTTTGGGGTGGGTAGGAGGTGAGGGTGGGAAAGAAATGTTAAAAGAATATGCCAAGACGACCAGGAGAGATGTGGCCTCTTGGAGAACAATGGACAAACTGGATTAGGAAGAAATCAGAGAGCTTTATTATATACCTTTCTGGTATTTTTACAAAAGTATGGGGTGTTTCCCATTTTTTCCCCTCTTCCTTATGCAATTTTAACTTCTATATATTTGGTACACTTTTTTTTTTTTTTTTTTTTTTTGAGGTTTGGGAGTTATGCTAAGAACCATGCACTGTCATCTTGCTGGAAGCCTCCCACACTTAGTTTTAATTACTACTTAAGCAGCACCATGAAACAGAAAGAACACTAGATTATGACTCAGGAGCCTCTTCAGCCAGCTGACTGCCTAAAGACAACTAGCAGCAGGTGGGGAATGATTTCTTGGTATAGAACCTTTTCAAAAAATTGGTTGCCAGACCTTCTTAGACTTCCTGAGTCCTTTTAATCCTTCATAAATTACTATTTTCTATGAAAAAACACAATTGTGCACTCTTCACTCTTTTAAAGAAGCTATTCCTTCAGGATAGATCGATCAGGCAGGACTTCAGAGGCATCAAAATGACCAAATATATTTAGGATGAGACAATTGCTACTCAAAAATTCATCTGTCCTCAGGGGAAGGAGAATAGTTTCTCCTTAGTCATTTTATTATTCCAAAAATGGAATCTGAAAAAGTGAATCTAGCAAGACCTTCCAGGATCAAGCTTATTTCAGACCTTCGGCCTAGAGGTTTGGTTTTCTTTTTCCTAGGGTACTGCATGTTCCCCTGGTTAACAGTTTGGACCCCCTGATTTAAGGAGTTAGGGAAAGGTCAGGAAAGAAGGCACCACGATGGATTATAGATGGAGGATTCTCATCTGGAAGTTCCCAATATCTATCTATCAAAGTACAGCTCTAATCTGTGTTCCTAGGTGGAGTACTTATCCTAATCTAGGGGGAGATCCTTGGGGGCCTACCCCTCCTTTGTTCTGTAGGGACAAGCATTATTTGGAACTGGATGGTCAGGGTGTTTCAAACCCGCTGTGTGCGGGTTTTCATCAATTTGGGCCTTAGAGACACCACACTTATTAACCACCAAAAGGACGCATTGCCAGAGGTCAAAGGTGCAAGGCAGGTGGAATCTACAAAAGCAGCAGATTCTACTGTGGGAAGTCCTAGAGATACCTACATCAAAGTCAGGATAAAACTGGTCCAAATGGCTGGTCAGAATATATGGGGAAGGCCATAGTTGAAACTGGGACCTGTTCATGAAACACGGACTGGGTGGAGGCACAAATAACTGAGCACTCCAACTCATTGCAATACAGTCTCCAAAAAATCTGGATACCCAAGGATTCGATTATGGATCAAAATAGCTTTTTCATCAGTATAAAAGGTTACTGACCACCCAAGTCACCAGATGGCTATGAAGCAGGAGAACATATTTTTCCTGGCTAAGGGTATGCATGGGTAGCAATTTTTAGAGTCCCAGAGAAGGTTCCCATAAGAAAAAAAAAAAAAAAAGTCGACTTCAGTTAACGCAACCTGCTCCTTCCCTATTCAGAAAGAGAAGCAAAATCACTTCTGGCTTACAGGCACATAGGGTCCTTTAGGTCTATCAACCTTTTCTTGGCAAGGGCTACTAGCAATCCTTGGTTTATTTCACCATTCATTCCAGATAAAACTGGCAAGAGGGGAGAAATCATTACAACCATCTATAAAAGGATCTACATGAATTACAAGGAGAAGGCAGGATATGGTTTCTTTCTCTCCTAAGGGGCAAAGTCAGAGTATTGGGATATACACTGGGGGAGAGGGAGGGAAGCCACCCAAATTCCAGGATCTGCTTTTCAGCTCTTGTACTTTGAACCCTAGAAACAGGCTGAGACTTTCCTGCCAACTGACCTTACTGCTCTCCAATGGTTTTGGATGTTTGCTGAGTTTTGTGGACTCCTACAGGAATTTAAGAAGTCATTAAGTAACCTGGTCTTGAGGTCTCATCTTTTATTCCTGGCCAAGGACCAAGTGTAACAAACCTGATCCATAATCTTTATATGAAGTTTTTATATTGATCATTGCTAGAATGGTCTCCAATACCGATAATCTCTTGATATCTAAAGGGGCTTCCTCTAGAACCCAGGGTATTACCAGGGACTTCATAAAGTACTGTGAAATTCCATAAAAGGAGCCAGTAGACCACCAGCTCGGGATAATGGTTTGTCAACTTTCCACTCTTGAAATAGGAACCATACCAATAATATTGAATTGATATGGTCTTAGTATGTGTAAGAAGCAGTACAAAAACAGGTACAAAGAAAGTATGAAGCAGAGCCTGGAGTCAGGGGAAAGAAGGGAACATGTCCCCAATAAGCAAAATAAGTTTACCACCAATAAAATCTCTCTTTTGGCTCTTTGCCATTAAATGACACTGATTATAATTATTGCTACTCACAGCAAAATCCACAGAAGCAAGAACTTTGGGGAACTTGGTGGCCACCCAAGAAGGGAAACCACCAGGTAAATAGCTGGCATCTTGGACATACTTATCTTAAAGTATATGGAGTGAAATAATGGTCTTTCTAATGACATTTCATTTCATAGTTTCTCAAAGCATTTTCATTTCTTATTTAGATCAAATACTATTTCCTAATTTATAAATAAGAAAACAGGCTAAGAAAGCTACTTATGCTGGTCACAAACAGCTAGTCAATTGTCAAACTGGAACCCGTGGGCTCTCCCTCTTACTATGCAAAACTACTCTAGTGTTTCCTATCAAAATTGATGAGGTATGCAGTAGGCTCTCAATGATTACCTGTGAAATAATCTCAAAATTATTTTATCAGTCTTCTAACATAAAATGGGAATAAGTCATTAGTCTTGCTCACTGGATTACTAATGTCATATTCAACACCTAAATCAATCAAGTCAATTCTTGATTTCTGGCAATCTGATAAATGACAATATTAGAACTGTTAAAATTTTATCTGAACTTCACGAAAACCTACTAAAGGTCAAAGTAGGAAGAAAAAAAATGATCAAATTAATTAACTATAATCTAAGTTAGTACATTTTTATTATCAAGGCTAATCATTTGCTAAATGATCTGTCTTCATTAGAGCAATTAATGCCGAAAATATGTGCTGAATTTTAATTTCAAAAGTATGCTTAAATATCACACATTCTACTTCACTCTCCAAGACCTAAATCTGTGTACTTCTAAAATAAGGGAAAATGTTGCTATTAATTTAACAAATAATTGACAACATAATATAAACACAAAATTAGAACTCTAGAGAATCCATTATAATTTGGTATGATTTCACATGAATTCAGATAGACTATGGATCACACTTAATTCCTACAAATTGAGGAAATCTGGTAAAAAGCCTGAAACATCAAGTTTACTCTCTTAAGTAAATGTGTCCAGGAACAGAGAAGTCCCCACAAGCTAAAAAAGCAAATATCTTAATAGGCTACAAAACTTTTCTAACAAAGAAATCTTACAAGGGGAATGACAAAATGTAAAACATGCTGTGTAAATAAGTCCCAAAAATGTGGATGCAACATTCAGAAAAACTAATATGTTAATTAAAAAATATATCTGATATATCTGACATATATCAAGAAAAGATACTGTCCCTCACAAAATACCATTAAAACATCACAAACTTTTTCAAAACAAGACTATTTTAATGCCCTGACTTACAGGGGATTTATAATAATAAATCTTTCGATAATCAGACTTGCAGGGATCCTAGGAAAATGGCCTCCTCTTGGTATGAGCCAAGGACCAGGGGTTCAACAATCAAGAAAACTATAGTAATGACAATGGTAAATAACAACATGGGTTAGTCACAGGCCAATGTTGGAACAAGGTGAGAAAGGCATTATCCAGCATCCTGGATGGATGCCCTGGGATGAACCTATGGGAGGACATGGAGAAGTGCTCCCCAGGTAAGCGGCAGAGAAACTGTGACCTGCGTCACTGGAGGGAATTTCTGAATCAAAGAGATCGGGAACATTTGAGAGACAAATGATGTTTATATAAGTGCTTTGCAGAACTTATCTTACTTGAGCCTCACAACAACCCTGTGAGGTAGGTACTATCGCTATTATCCCCATTTTACAGGAATGAGGAAACTGGGGCTCAAAGAAGTTCATGTCCTGGCTCAGTCTCACAGCTAGATTGTGTCAGGGCTGGGATTTCCAGTCTGCTTTTCCTGACTCTAAAGGCAGACCTCTCTCCCCCCTATCAGCTTCCTAGGGAATTTTCCTTGCCTCCTAAAGATGCTACTGACTAGTATCTGTATGATCTCAATGAGTTTCAATTTTTCAAATTGTAAAAGGAGGGGTTCTTTGTTGTCCCTTCCAATTCTAAATCTATGGGGCTGCATGTCCATCCAAGGAACACCATGGAAGCACCCCTGAACGCTTCCATGTCCTCTACAGTCTGCCATATTTGTTACTTAGCTAAAAGAGGAAGTCACAGATGGCATTTCCTATATATAAATCTCTTCTCCCTCCACCAAAATTACAAACAACTCCAGAATAAGGAGGATAGCTATCTGATACACTGTACATGGTAGATTCTCAATAACTACCTATTAATGATGGCAACCTCTGAATGATTTTCTCCACTTTCCTAATTCATAAAATTGGAGTAGGCCAATGGCTTTGCTCACTGGATTACTGATATCATATTCAATATCTAAATCACCAAGCTAATTTTTATTCTTTGGCAATCTGATGAATTACTTGATGAATTACTTTTAATAAGTGTTGAGCCTTCTTCATTAGTAAAAGACCAAAACCAGCTAAAGGCCAAAGCAGAAAAGAAAAACGAGCAAATTCATTAACTATAATGTAAATTCTTACCCTTCTATTATCAAAGCTAATCATTTGCTAAAAGAACTGTTTTCATTAGCACAATTCATGCCCATTATAAGTAGATGTTAAATTTGAATTTCAAAAATCTACTTAAACATCGTCCATTCTATTTTGTCTACAGGATCTAAATTTGGTCACTACACCAATGTATTTCTCACCAAAGGACAGAGTTTTTATTAATCTAACAAATAGTTGCCATCACAATTTAAGTATAAAAATAGAACTCTAATCTGTAATAAAATTGGAACATTAGAATTCCTTGAGAGGAAACTAACAGGAGAATCCTCTTATAATTTGGTATGTTTTCACATGTATTCAAACAGACCATAGATCAGATTTTATTCCTGCTAACTGAGGGAATCTAGTAAGAACCTGATACAACATGTTAATCACCTTATTAGATAAATGAGTAGTCTCAGTAGCCAAGCTGTAAAGAGTCCTGAATAAGATAAGCACTTCAGTTAATAGAAAACCTGAGGTATCTCAGACAACTCAATTGTGCATTCTCAGATTTTAAGCAAAGAAAAACAAAGATTTAGGTAGGTAGTAATTAAATATAATGTTTAAAGGCACATTACACAGGAAATGAAAACTTTTTATTTAACTTAAATTTGCTTAGTTTTATATTTAGGATAAGTATAAAGGCCCAGTTAATCAATTCATTAGACTGGTCAAGGCAAGACACTTGAGCTAGACAATAGGATTTAAAAAGCGGTGGGTCTTTTAGTAGTTCTCTTGTAATCACAAAAATGGTGTTGTACTCAGGATATATATATATTTTTTTCCATAATCTAGTATAATGCACTGTTCACAATTTGCAATATTTTGAAAACCATACAAACAGGACATAACCAAATTAGAGATGTTTGACAGACTTTTGTAAAGTACTTGGGAATGTCAGCTATTTTCCCAAATATCCATTTTAAACTACAAAAAGAACATAAATTCATATAAAATCACAACAGATGTAACAGACATCTTTCAAGGAAAAAAAAATCAGATATTAACTCAATTTGCCACTTCCCCCCCAAACATGACTAAGAAATAAAGTTACAAGTAGTAATGCCTGCATTTTAAAACAATTAACTGGCTGAATTAACCCTTTAAAAAAAATAGAACTATACAGTATTATTGCACTCCATGAATGTGCAGTATTCCAAAACATGCCAGCACTGAAAGACTGTCTTGCATTGAGGTTTTCCAAGTTCAACAAGGCTGCAAATAAAGCATCTGGTCTGTACTAACAGCTTGCTGTCTTCAGTACAGGCCTTCATTGGTGCCAACCACGCTGTTCTCGAAAAAATCCATTAATGCCTGAAACACATTAATAAAGAAGATGTGTCAAAGCGCCGCCCCCCACATCAGAGACAAGGCAGGAAGAGAATAAACACGAATCTCCCAAAGTAAAGGCGTGCCTGCTGCCGAGGCTGCGCCTGGAATGTGCCCTGTGTGGGTCTGTGCTGCCGCGTGTGTCCTCCTTGTTCCCTGCAGGCTGGGCACCCTGTCCAAAAGCGGGCAGAGCTCAGAGGGCTTTCTGATGAGGGCCCTCCCCATTGGCAGAGGAACAGCCCCCTTCCTTTTCTCATCATACATTTTCCTGCTCCTTGGCACAATCTGTCATTAGCCAACACTTCAGCCTGTTTTCCCCCACTCTACCTCTCTCCATCACTCTCCCCACCAGAGGCAGTTTTGATTTTTTAGGTGTGATTCACAGCAACAAGACATCATCACTAGAAGGAAAATTAAGCTTGAGATGGCTGAAAACTATCATGGACCAGAATGGCAGTTTCCACATGTGATGGTTAAATGTGGTTCGCCATTTCCTTCTCCAGCTCATTTTACAGATGAAGAAACTGAGGCAGACAGAGTGAAGTGACTTGCCTAGAGTCACACAGTAAGTATCCAGGTCTTATCCTCTACACACTGCACCCCACTAAACTTCCTTATTAAGCACTTCAGTACAATGATCTATAATTCCTTAACTATCTATTACAAAGTAATTTTTTATCAGTAAGTAGGAAGATTTTATCCACATCTACTAACATATACCACAACTACCAGCAGGGAAGTACCTGGTGATTGTGCTGAGAGCTCATTCTCAATCTAGTTTTAGGGGATAAGGCAATGCTAAGAAACCTGAGCCACAAGGGGAAAAAAACAAATACAAGCACAATCTGTCAAGCTGGCAGACTCAACAAATGATCTTTCTGCATGTTAAGAGTTTCATAAAAGACATTAAAGAATCAGACCAGGGGCAGTTAGGTGACACAGTGGATAGAGCACCAGCCTTGAAGTCAGGAGGACCTGAGTTCAAATCTGGTCTGATACTTAACATTCCCCAGCTGTGTGACCCTGGGCAAGTCACTTAACCTCAACTGCCTCAGGGGGGAAAAAATCAGACCATTAAAAGTTGAATCCAAGTAGAAATACACACATGTCCTGTCTTGGATGCACATTTTAACTACTTACAAAAGAGTTTTCAGGGCTGAAAGATGGGGCTATGATCAATGATGTGGGATTGAATCCATATGCACATTGAGCTTCATTTCGTTGTCAAGAATCTGAACAAGCTGCTGCATGGATGGAAGGTGACCAGATTCCAGCTTCGACCATACTGGTACATCTACAAAAAGAACAAAATCCAAATAATTAAAGATAATACTATGGTTAATTGAATTTAGAAAATTTTACTGTACAAAAAAATAAATAAATACAATAAAGATACTTCCGTAGGCAGCCTAGTGCCACAGGAGATGGAGGGCTGGACGTAGAATCATTAAGACTGACTAAACCGGAATTCAAATCCAGCCTCAGAAACTTACTAGCATTGTGACCCTGGCCGTCATATTTCTAACCCTTATTTGCCTCAATTTCCTCATGTATAAAATGGGAGTAAAAATGGCCACCACCTTCCAAGGATGCTTTAAGGATAAAATGAGATAATAACTGTAACATGTTTTATATATAATCTTTAAAACACTATAAAAATGCTAGCTATTGGTGTACACCAATTTTTGATACAGAGGATGAAAAGGCTGATAAAATCCATAAAGAACTCAGCAATGTCCTTTCAACCAAGATAGTAGTATCCTGCCCTCAACAATATTAATAGGTATTATTTTCTCATTGCTTTGTTAATGAACAATTTTTTTACATTACAATTTATGACAGGCAAAACCTTTTTATTATGCTTGATGTTGACTGAAGATTAAAACAATATAGTTTATTTAGAACCCACCATTTAGCGTTATCTCAAATGCACCTGTTGACATACACTGGTTCTCAATCATGTTACTTAGGAAGAAAACCATCATACATGCATAGACCTAAAAGAGAAAAAAAAATTCAGAATTATCATTACACACAAACTATTACTTTTATTCCCACCACTCAATTACATAGTAAGGACATTTTTTTTTAAATGTCAGTACTAATTCAGTTCAAAAATTCTAAGAAAACATATTTGACATTTATTAAAAATAGATCTAAAAGAAGGACCCCACCAATCCAAGTAATTCTAATGGTTCACTGAACATCTTTTAAAAATATGCACAAAGGAATAGTGATGCAATAGTCAGCAACTTCAGGCACAAACCTGTTACAAGTGTTTTAAGACTATTGTTATAAAACTAAACATAACCAGTTTCACATTCCTAGCAAATATCATATGTTCGTATGAGAAAAATAACTTAGGACAACAGTCACTGACAGTTACAGGCACCTTCTGCCCCCTTCTCAGATCCTAAGAAACAGCTGTAATTCTCAGGTTTTAAAATTCAGGCAGGGCCAAGGAGATAGAAGGTACTTCTTTGCTGTCCAGAAGGGAGCTTAGGCAGTTCTATCCCAGTAAGAAGTTAAAGAACAAGATGAGTTTTTAAAGGTACAAGCAGCAGGAAACTTAGTATTTCAGAAGATACTCAATGGGATAGATTGAGGGGAAAAAAAATGGTAATCAATATTTCTAACGTGCTTTAATACTTTTAATTTTTTAATATTTTTTAAAGTGCTTTCCTCATGACAATCCCATTCCCATAAGGTAGGGAGTACAAGAATCATTATCCCCTTTTTCCACAAAAGTAAACTGAGGCTCAGATCTTACGGATCACACAGGACTGTGTTTCCTGCATCCAACTCAAAGAGACCCACACTACCTGTCATCCCTACGGCAAGAAGAGAAATCACCAGAGTCTGAGAACACCAAAACAAAACCAAGAGCAACAGCCACAGTAGCACCCCACGCTAAGCACCAAGCTCTCCCAGCAACAATGCCGCCCCATACTTCCACTGTCTACCCATTAGGAAGAATCAGTTACATACCTTATTTTCTTGGCCCCACTGCCAGATGCTTGGAGCTTGCATGCCAAAGAAAGCAAAAGGGTCCTTGCCAACAATTATTAAGCCTATTAATACTAGTTTGAAGACTGACAGGAAAGATGCTATGTGTCTATCAAAAGAAGAGAAAAAAATAATTTTATTAAAATGTAATAACCATCAACAAACATTCAAAGACACAAATAAAATTATACAGGAAACTATAAAATTTAAAAACTTTCTAGTTTATATTAAATATGTTTAAATATATGTGCATATGCCTATAAGAACAGTAACAAAATGACTTATTTCCCATGTCCTGTACTGAGCTTTTCTTTCCTCTTATGCATTATTTCAGATTTTGTTATTATTCCTATTTTTGGATTTTGTCAGTAGATTCATAGGAAGTTGTTCCTTTCTCACTATTATTTTCAAAAATATAAAAATACTTCTAAAAGGCATATATAAAACTGCAATATACATATATATATATATATAAACTGCATAATAAATACAAAATATAAAAATATTTCTAAAAGGCAAATATAAAACTGCAACATTATATAAACTGCATAATAAATATAGGGACCTGTGGCCCCTGGCATAAGAAGTCTGAGGCAGTGACCCTTCTATCCCAGAAGCAGAGCCCACATTTAAATGAAAGGGAAAAGGCCAAAAAAGATAAGCAAAACAGCAAGAATCTGAAAAGAGAAGATCAAGATACAAACACAGATGAGGACAGTAGTATCAAAACACCTATGGGCAACACTATCAGGATAAACAACTTTGAAAAACTTAAAAACTCTGACCAACACAATGACCAACTATGACTTCAGATGCTAACAACTACTTGACAGAGAAGGGATAAGATACAGAGTGCAAAATTAGTCATATATTTTTTCTGGATATGACTAATGTGGGAATTTGTTTTCTTTGCCTATATAGGTTTGTTAGGAGGAGTAGGGTTTTTTCAATTATTGAAGCAGGGGAGGAACAGGTAAAAATGAGACAAAATAATAGCTTATTAAAAAATAAAATGAAAAATAATTTTTTTAAATGTATGGGTAAATTGTTTAAGTAAAATTCCATTTTGAAGAGAATTATGTTTAAAAAAATTTTAAATAGTAAAAATACTCTACTTATATAACATGCTTAGATTACTTGCAAAGAAAAACCATTTAAGTGATAAGGAAAAAAGTAAAGAAAATGGGGGGGAGGGAAGGGAAGCAAACTGTTTTAAATATGACCAAAATATTGGTTATCAACTGACTTTAGTTTGATTAAACTAATCCATTAAGTTTAGAAGTCAATTTCTTTATTTCTTATCAATTTAATATAATGTACTCACCTATATATTGGTTGAGGGAGGTAATTCTCTCCTTCTATGCGGATGTCTGGGTACCGCTGGCTAATAACCCGCATGTACTCCTCAAACACCCGCCTATAGCCTCAGGAAACACTATAAGGGAAAGAAAATGGTATTTTTGTTAAATGATTTAATACAATTTACAATGATTTATCTTAGCACAGTAGTAAAAAGCACAGTAATTACTACCTCTGTTAATATCAAATGGTTCTAGTTTAAACGTATTAAACAATGGACTAAGGCCAACAATGGCTAAGCAGTAAATCCCTACTCATCCTTCCTTTCTCCCTAAAAGACATATATATAAGTTTTCTCAAAGTGTTTCAGTAAATAAAGCCTTCACATAAATTATAGCCTTTTAGAGCATGTTATTTTCATAGAGAATAAAGCATGGGAAATATGCTATAAAAGTTCATTCCATTCTTCTGAAATTTGAGCTTGGAAGTGTTGAGATTCAAAGTATATAGTTCTGCAAATGACTAAGAAAAGAGAGTGAAGGGTAGGGAAGGATAAGGACATGGAGTAGAAAAGGACAATAAATTGGGGGGGAGGAGACAAGAGATAAATATTTGTGTTCCAATTTTATAGTACAAAGAATATCAGACTGAAAGTCACGAGTTCCAAGATCTTCCACTAATCAGCAATATGACCTTCATGAAGGGATATCTAGCTAATTAAATAATTCCACCTCAGGTTCTAATTTGTCCTACAAAAAGATAATAAAGAAAATTAAACTAGAAAATAGATATATATAAAGGAAATCAGCAGCAATTAACACCCTCTAGCTTTGTAGTAAGTCACCAACTGATTACCTGATAGTTATTATGTGATGTGAAGAGAATGAAAATGTAGTGGAGAACAGTATAATCAATTCAATTCCATAAACATTTACCAAGTGCCCACCATGTGCCAAGCAAAGGAAACAGAAAAAGATGAAGAAAACAGAAATGGGAGAGATACATATAGAAAATAAAATTGTTCAGCAGAAAGTCCAATAGTTTTAGAAATGTACTTTCAAGTCACGAAGATATCATTTAGGAAGGGGGTCATCAGTTGAAATTCTATTATAATCTAGTCTAGCTTTAGTCTGAACTCAACAGAGCTCCTGCCAGTTCAGGAGCCAACACACACAATAAATAGAGCTGGAAATTAAAATGATTTAGACCTAGACCAATCTCCTCATACTGGTACACCTGAGTTAATGAAATCCTAGATGTAGAATTTACATATCTATTAACATTTAAACATTGACTGAATTTTACCTTATCCACTTTCAAAAATATATTTAAATTAAATCTATCAATATTCTTAATGGACAACAAAAGCTTTCGGAAATAATTCTCTACATGTTTTACATTTACATAACAATTTAGCTCAAACTTAGGGATTTCAAGCAAAAAAATATTGAGAACAAAGTTGTTACACTGGGCACTGAAATGCAAAGACAAAATAAGGAAACAATCCTTAAAATTTTACTAGGGAGATACAACGATTGAGGCTTGGTGTCTGTTTATATTTAAGGTTTTCTTTCTTGATATATTTAAGATTTGGGATTTAATATCTTTGTTGCAAGAGAAGGTTATGTTTAAGATTTGGGATTTAATATCTTTGGTGAAAGCAGCTGTTACAACCAAAACTAACTATTACAGTTTAGAACTTCCAAAAAATGAAGAAATGTCCCTGGGAGCACTAATCAAGGCAAAGAGAAGAAACAAAATAAAGGTGGTTTATGGAAGTCACTGGGCAGGGTTGAATGAGTCACCTAACCACTGTCTGCTATCTCTTTTTTTAGCCTTCCCTAATCCCTAAAAGTATAGTTTTATGTGAAAAGTCTTTCCTAATGGAGAACTAATTTTTCAGCAAAAATAAAGTGTTTTAAGTTTTTTTCACCCCACTGAGCCTGCAACTATAACCAAGCAGATATTCTTCAGGGAGTAGTTATAGCTCTGTTATATATATGAACTAAAGTGACAACTTCCAGGTCATATGAGCAAAATTTTAATGGAGGCTTAAGGCATTTTCTGTGAACCCCATGACTTCTCAAACCTCTCTAAAATGTAATTATGCACCAAAGATAAGACACTTAAATCAAAAAGATTTCCAAAAATCCAAATCTATGGATGCTCACTGTAAACTTACTCAGCACTTCTCTCCCCACTTTTCTTTACACTAGCTGACTCAAGGATATGGAACATGGGCTGGCAACAAAACTCAACCCCACTTAAGACTACCTTCTTTCTTTTCAGTACTGTGAAGACACCAAATCCAGGCTGCAAAATTTTGCTCACATAGTAGAGTAGCAAGGAACTGCCAGCCAGTCCTTCAGAAGCCTCAGTGCAAGGACATGCAGCACCAGGGCAGGGCGATGCCCACCTGTGCTGGGCAGGCAAACCCAGAGAACTGAATCTCTCTGAACTTCCCTGCTAAGCCAAAGGACTGAAGAACAGTGGGACTGGATAGGACACGATGTGTGCTAGGAGAAGGAGGGATGGAGCAAGCACTGTATACAGCTGGGGTCAGTTCTGAACATCCAAAAGTCACTTAGGGCAAAAATCTAGGCTGCTGAACTGTGTGAATTACCCAACATGGGAGTAAATTGAGATGCTCCGAGATCCAAATTACCAAAGATCTCAGAAACAAAAAAAGTCAAAAGACTTTGAACACAAGCAAGCAAACATTAACAACGGGAAATATGGCCTCTAGATCTAGTATGAGTCCAGGAATCTCCAAATACTGAAAAATGAAAGAAAATGATCCAACATCTCATGAAACAGAAGAGCCTGAGGAATGTAAGAATATGGAACCATAACACACTGTTTCTGAGTGGTTCAAAGAGAAATGACAATTAAGAGAATAGAATTTATGATCTGCATAGGAAACTAATGACCAGCATTGAACAGGAACTAGATTTAGGAAAGCAAATACAAAGCAAGCTAGAATAAAAGAAACAAAAAACAATGATTCAAAAAAACAAACAAAACAACAACAACAAAAAAAAAAAAAAAACACCACCTCACTATACAAGAGAAGCATGCTGATCTCAAAGACAGGATGCAGAGTCCACCTAAGATCAGGTTCTCCCAGAGGAAAACAAGAGGATTAAAAACCCTTAACATTATAATGAAAGCACTAATAAGAAAATGGCCCAGAACTTTTGAAATGAAAATGAAAATGAAATGCCAATTGAAAGATATCATAGATAGTCTCTAGAAAAAACCCAAGGATGCAAACTCCAAGATACATAGTAGTTAAATTTAACAACTGAATTTAGAAACACGTTCAGCAAGTGACCAGGGAAAGGCCTTCAAATAAAAAAGAAAGGAAATTTGACTAAAGCAAGACTATTTACCATACCCTAGCAAAAATGACACAAAATGGCAAGTCATTGGAGAGACACTCTTAATGTCTTGTTGGTAGGACTATGAAATAGCACAACTACTTTGGAAAGAAATTTGAAATCATATAAAGGAAGAATGGCGAATCACTCACCATTACTGAACTTATATCCAAGGAGGCCTTTGATAAAAGGAGGCCCCTACAATTCCAAAATATTTGTGACAGAAGTTTTTGTGATAACTAAAAATTAAAAACAAAGCAGATGCCCATCGACTAGGAAATGGCTTAACAAATTGTGATGTGATCTAGGGGAAGGATGGGGAGTTGGGGGGAAAAATTTGTAACGGAAAGCTATGTGAGGGTTGTTGTTGAAGAATTACCCACACATATGTTATGCAAATAAAATTTAAAAAAAATTGTGATGTGAGTATAATGGAATATTACTGTGTTGAAAGAAATGATGTGTGATGTAACAGAGAAACATGGAATTGATGCAGAGTGAAGTAAGCAGAGCCAGAGAAACAATCCATACAGCAAATGCAATAATGTGAATGAAAAGAACATACCTAAAAGTTGAAAGTAAACAAAACAGATTCTAAGGGTCAAGAAAAACTCCAATGAAGAGATATGATAGGATACCTTCACCTCTCCCTCTGTGGAGGTAGAAGGCCCCTACATGGTACACATATTTTTAGTCTTTTTCAATGTAATCAATCAGCTGTGTTGATTTTTTTCCTTTCTAAAAAAATTCTATTTGTTATACTGAATGGCTCTCTAGGAAAGGATACTTGGGATAACTGTGATGATACAAGAAAAAGAAGACATCAATTCAAAAACATAAAGGAAAAAAAAAGTGATAGTATAGAAATTATACCATTGGGTAACACTGTAACCCAACTTTATGATTTCCGTCAATGAAAAACCTGACTTTATTGTGCTTAAAGTGCTTTGTTAATACAAGTTAAAAAATTTAAAAGTATACTGTGGTCCAAAGTTTAAAAAGAGCAATAAATGTATTATGAGTTTTCTAGAAGAATCTCAGTGACATTCCTTTAAGTTAATCATTTCTATTACAATTCAGGAAATACCAGCATACTTTTCCTCAAGCAATTTTTGTTTTTTTAACTTTTTCTTCTGAAACATTTTGGGTAGCAAGGTGAAAACATGGAACAGAAAAGTAGCAAAAGCTACTTGAAATAAAGCAAAGAGAGTCTGCAACGGGGAAAAAAATCATTGATTAGTTAACTTGTTATTTGTAATTACCCATAAAAGTCGATTCCTGTCACTAAAATGAATTTTATTAATATGTATTATTCTCTTCTAAGTTAAACCACTGAAATGTTCTGATTATGCAGCTCTTACATACTTCTAATATCATTACATTATTACTTCAGTACATGCATTTTTGGATCCTGATCTCCTAACAGCCACGATAACCCAGCCAATCTGCTTTTGTCACTCCCATTTAGAAATGATCAATGACTCATTCATTCTTATATAAGATGATGAAGCTAATTCAAATCTAGAAGTAACTTATTTTCCTTTCTTCAGCAATGTTTTGTTGCTTAGAACAAAATATTGCCTCAAGTAAGCAAGGTTTAAAAAAAAAAAAAAGTGCTGCAACATGGAGAAAAGTCTTTGAAGGCAGCTCATGATTCCACTTCACATTTCCTTTTCCTACCAAGTTCGGAGCCGAAGCATTTTTGGTTCAAATGAATGAATGACATAGAAGCTGCGTTAGAGTTCACTTCTAGTACTTTTCCTAAATTGTATCACGGTTGCATCAGCCTTCTGCTAACTCTGCAATGGAGATTTACAGTGTTAAATGGGAAAAAAGAAAATTGGGAGGGCAAATGGAGACTGATTGCTAACTAACTCCAAAGCTAACAGCAATAATTCTTCTCATTTGCAGTCTCATGTACACACGCTCAACTGAGTTCCTCTTTTTATTAAATTGTCTGATACCTTTGCAGTAGTAATTATAGTTTTAAAGGAGAAAACAATTTGGACAGAACAATTGTTTAGGTAAGGTGCCTTTCTTTTTAAAATTGGGGCACAAAGAACCCAAAAGCTGTAAAGAGTCTGCCAAATCCTATTCACATCTCACTAATAATCCCTTTTATGATATCCCCAACAAGTAATTATCCTACCACTGCTTTAAGACTACAATGATGGCTAACTCATGACTTCCAAAGGCAATGCATTCCATTTGGGGATAGTTCTAATTATTAGGAAGTTTTTTCTTGTATGAGTAATAAAGTATTCGAAAAAAGGACAGCATTATGAACTGATGCTAAGTGAAATGAGCAGAACCAAGAGATTATTGTACATGGCAACAGCAGTATTATACAATGATCAATTCTGATGGACATGGCTCTCTTCAACAATGAGATGATTCAGACCAGTTCCAATGGTCTTGTGATCAAAAAAGCCATCTACATCCCAGAGAGAGGACTGTGGGAACTGAGTGTGGTTCACAACATAGCATTCTCACTCTTTTTGTTGTTGTTTGCTTGCATTTTATTTTCATCATTTTCTTTTCTGGTTTGATTTGATTTTTCTTGTACAGCAAGATAATTGTATAAATAAGTGCATATATTGGATTTAACATATATTTTTACCATGTTTAACATATATTGGACTATTTGCCATCTAGGGCAGGGAGTAAGGGGGAGGGGAGAAATTGGAACACAGAGTTTTGCAAGGGCTCCTATTGAAGAATTGTCTGTGCATGTTTTGAAAAATAAAAAGCTTTAATAAAAATTTTAAAAAAAAGAAAAAAGAACGGCATTTACATATGCTATGTACACATACACATTTATTATAGCAATCTATATACAAAACAATTTATATGTATACTCTAGACATCATGCATATCTGTCATCATAAAGTCTTGATTTTATTATTTTAATATAAAGAGGAAGATATAGGGCTTAATTATTTTAGGAAAGCTTTTGCTGAATTTTTAAAAAATATATCTTAGAATGTTTTGAAAGTTATTCAGTGAAAAATCTAAGCCAGCCCAGTGGAGGAGGTAGTACAAAAACTGGTGTTAGCTAACTGAAAACCATGGAAATGGGGTCTCACCAAGTGATAGTGCCATCCAACAATTGAGCAGAAGTGATCATTATCTGAGACAGAAAATAAGCTCTTTGAGAGTAGGGACTTTTGTTTGTGCATCTCCAAGTCTCTTCTACACTAAGTGCTTAACAAATGTGCACTGAATTTATATTAAAGCAAAGCACTTTACAGACTTCTGTTCATTACTTCATTACACCCAAGTACATAATAAAATTTTCCTGCAATCTCTTTAACTTCTCATTTAAAGTATCCTCCTTACTTTCCTGGCTTTCTTCAAGTCCCAGCTAAAACCTAACCTACAAGAAGCCTTTCCAGATTACCCATCATGCTAGTGTCTTCCCTGTTTAGATTATCCCCAATTAATCTAGGATTTATCTTGTTTGTTCATCACTATTTGCATGCTATCTGTCTCACTGAACAGAGAATAGGAACTCTCTTTTAATTTTCTTTGTATTCTTCCACTTAGCACAGTGCCTGACATATGATGGGTGCTTAATAAACATTTGGTGATTTGACTTTTTAATTTTAAGACAGTAAGAAAATGTTGATACTAGAAAACAGGCTTAGGAGAATTAGTTTCCTCTTTAATTGTGCCAATGATTATATTGTAACTTTGAGAAAGTCATTATGCTCTCCTAAGATGAAGACTTCTTCAAAAACCCAGATTCAGAACCATACCATAAGGCATTTGAGAAGGACTTTATAAGTTCTAAGGCCACTAAATCCACTAAGAATTTATCAGGTGCCTACTACATGAAAGTCACTGTGCTAGGTGCTGGGAATACAGACAAAAATGTAACAGTCTCGTCTTCAAGAATCTCTCCAGGAGAGAGATGCTAGAAGGAGACAAAAACATTAACATCTGGGGGAACCTTGATGGAAGTCAGGGACTCTAAGAAGTAGGTGACGACAGAGTACATTTCAGACACAGAAGATGGCCTACACAAAGGAAAGGAAATGGGAAACAGAACCTCCTAGATGAGAAAGAAGAAGCCAGAGTGGGAATACAGAATACAGAGGCATCATAGGAAATGAGTATGTATATAGAGATAGGCTGAAACCAGCCTTTAAAGTGCTTTTAATGCCAATCAGAAGAATCTGTTTTTTCCCCCAGAGGCAAGGGGAAACAATGAAAATTTCTTGAACATTTGAGTGACAGATGCCTTTTAGAAATATCAATTTGACAACTTTGTGTAGGATGGATTAAAAGGGGAATGACTGAAAGCAAGGAGACTAATTAGTAAGTTATTCCAATAGTTCAGGTGATAAGGGCCTCAACAAGGCTGATGGCTGTGTTAGAGGAGACAAGGAGGTAGATAGGAGATATCATAGTTTGAATTCACAAAATCTGGTAACTGATTGGCTACAGAGGATGAGGGACAGGGAAGAGTTTTGGATTATTCCATGCTTATAAATCTAGGGGCCTAGAGATGCCCTTCTTAAAAATAAATAAGTTAGGAATTGTAGTTGGGTTTAATGAGAACATAATAAATTGTGTCTTGAATATTCTGAGTCTGAGATGCCCATACATATCCAGAGATGCTATCTAATACTACATTCTCCTTGACCTTTCAATATTCTCTCATCTATACCTTGAAATATTACTATTCTCTTTCCCCAAATTATTTGGTGTCCCCTGCCCTACACTTAGGGTCAGATGCCCCAGAATTATGTGGTAATGTTTTTAATACTGAGAATCACCTTTAAGTTCTGGAATTCTTTTAACATCTCCCCCTGTCCTTTCATAACCCCCAAGCATCATTTCATACTTGTACTAGTTCTAGTCTCTTGATAGTTTGTCACAACATTGTAGGGAGGTGACAGGATTACCATCAGTCAAATAAGATACAGACAGGTTCGATACTGTTCTGCAATAATTAAGTAGCAAGGCTAGAAAGTTTTCTTAGGGTTTTTGGTGTTTTGTTTTTTTTTCTTTGCAGGAAAGGAGCAAAGTTGCCCCTCTTGTTTGTTCTGTCCAAAACTGTTCATTGCCCTTGGCAAGCTTAGCTGTGTATAGAAGCTGAGAGCATAAATTTGATCCTCAATGGTTTAAGACTGACTGATAACTGAAACTGAAGGCAACAAGAAATATGACTATTATTTAATACTCAACTGGTGTGCCAGGTAGCCTTACACCTCTTTCATTGTTTTTATAACTACTTTTTCTTCTTTAATTCTGAGGCAACTCGACTTCCATACTTTTGATCATTATCTATGTGTGCTTGCCTGTAAAGAATCTGGAATTTAATAACTGCTGAGCCAAGGTGTCCCAAAGACACCAGTTCTTTTTAGAAACTATCCAGGGGGCTTTTGCCCTTAACCCCAAGTCTCTCTCTGCTAATTTTGAAACTTCACTACTCACTACAGCAGTTAGGGGGAGATATTCCTCACCTCTAACCTTTTTGGCTCTGAGATTTCTTAGTTTCCTCTAGTCAGTGAACAGTCCCAATCTGTCAATAATCATTCTTTCTCCCTCTTCAATTGCTACTACCATTGTTGCTAGACACCTTGTTTCTTCCCTTCTTATCCTTGCCATACCACTATGGTCTAGACCACTCACTACTGTTTGTTTTCTGGAGTTTATTCACAAGGGAAAATTGCATGTAAAAATTCATGAATAACATATCTAAAGTACATATAAAAGCATAGCCAGACTATGCTAATTAAACTTGAATTGACTCTCACTGACTTACCTTGGCCCTCATTATCCCCCTAGGAGTCCCCACAATATTATTGCCTGTTGTAGTCCCAATAATAGAAGGTTTCCCATCAAAACACCTCTATGTTGATTTTGGAGGTAATCTCGAGAGTGCTCATTTATCCATTCTACAATTCCATGCTCACTTTCAACCAACCAATATTATATGATAAGTCTTTTGTTGGAGAGAGGGGACCTTGGGAGAGGATCCCTATTTTATCATTTCCCAAAAGGGGATATTGAGAACTATCCAAATATCACTAAAATTTTCCATATCCAAAACTCAAGATAATTCAACTATAACCCTTAGCAGATCACAAAGTTCACAGAAAAAAAAATCTTTTCCTTTGCCTTAATTTTTTTCTTCTATTCCTTTATTGAATCAGCAGCCTCTAGATTGAATAGCTTGATGTTTTTGTTTGTAGGATTGGATTACAGAACATCTTGCTTAAATTATAGCATATATAACTCTGGAGCCAATTATGTCACAAATATAAGTGTTTTTGTTATCCTTATGCTCTCTTAAACAAATTAAGAGGAAAAGGTTAAAACATCAACATTAATGTTACAGATAATCTGAAACAGAAGTTGTTACAGAATAACCTCTAGATTTCCTGTGGGACAGGAGGAAACATTCTTGCAAAGAATGCTATTTTCAAATATGACAGAATTAGGTGTAATGAAGAGGGATGCTAAAATGTGGAAAAGTGGACAAAAGGAGATTGCTACAAACCATCTATATTTTCCTCAGTAAAATAAGAGGTGAGAGATTCTTAATTGAAGAAGGGAAATGAGGAGAGAGGAAAAGATTTGTAATAATTATTCTGGACAATGTTACAGAAAAATCAAGGAAGAATAAAAGAATTGTCATACAAAAGCAAGAATCCAACTGAGACTAGATAACAAATTTGTATTAGGCCCAGTCGACATAATTACACGACTTTCTCCTGTGCTTAGCAGTACCTGAGCAGAAGTGACAAAAAGATGATCATGATGAGGAAACTCAGATTTGGGGTTTGGTAAGGCATGATTTACATTTAAAAACTGCTCATGATCCAAAGGCAATTAATAAGCAGGATGAGTATACTATACACACTGTAATTACTGACTTGTTACAAGAAATAGTATAAAATGATTTTGTGAAAGCTTATATATCACTGGGAAAAGAGGTAAGTCAGTCATGCAGTATAGACAAAGCAAGGAATAACATGGAGAGAATCTAACCACCATGCTAATAACCCTGAAACATTAAAAGAACCAGAGGCCTTCCTCCTCCTCCAAATTGGCTCAATCCATTGTGGAAAGATATACAAAAATAACAGTATAAAACCACATGGGTTATCAAATGTCATTTTCTAAAGCAAGTGAAATGGATTTATTGGATAACAAGTGAATGGATGGTTTTCTAATACAGATTATAAAACCACACAGAAGCAAGCTACTGTAGTGAGAGAGCCTTCAACTACCCTGACATCTGCTGTAAGTCAAAGTCTGTTAAAAGCAGAAATTGGATTAATTCTTGCCTTTCGGTGCTGACAGTTTCATCTTGAAGACTGAAGTAACAAGAGAAACTGCTGCTCTGACTCAAAAGGAATTGTGGGTGTAAGAATATCATGAAACTTAAGAGAAAATGACTTTATCTAAGTTGTAACAAAAGAAAGGAATAAAAACATCTAGCATCCTCTGGCAGAAACCTACCTAGACTTTAGGAAAAGTGATTTCAGAAAATTCAAAGAAAAGATCTATATGATCCTATGATTACAGTATTGAGTGTGTATGGATCATAGCAAACAGGTGATTATTTTTAGAAGGAACTGACTATTCAGTCATGACCAGGAAGAAGGCAAAGCATCTAAAGCAAAGGTTCTTAACCTCGGTTCTGTGCACTTGTTTTAAAAAATATTTTGATAACTACATTTCCCTTTAACTGGCTTCATTTGTAACCTTATGCATTTTAAAAACCATTATTCTGAAAATGGGTCTACAGTTACCAGGGGGATCCATGACAAAAAAAGTTCAGAATCTCTGATCTAAAGAATCCATCCTAGATGGCAAAGGAATATCTGAAAAGCTCAGATAAAGAAATGCATATATACAAGAAGAAAAGGCATTTATATAGCAATTGAAGACTTTTAAAGTTATTTATATAGTATTATTATTTCCATTTTGAAGATGAGGAAAGTGATACTAAGAGAGGTTAAATCACTCACTTAAAGTCACAGTGCTAGAGTCAAGGATGGAATTCAAAACCAGATTTCTCCCAAGTCCTATCCAGCATTCTACCAACATATCCCACTGCCTACTGAGAGGAGGCATAACAAATGATCAGGTAGATATGACACTATACCCAATCTGATTTAGCCTTTTCCAACAAGAATGATGTGAAAGACTAGAGTAATTCTGGATACTGTACTGGTATGAGACAGAATGAATTATAATCAATAAGTAAAAAGAAAATTCCCAGTAGTTCAAAACAAACACGCACACACAAAAAAAGAAAAAAAAAGAAAGAAAAAGAAAAAATCCCAACCTCAAAGGCCCATAGAACTTAAAGCTTAAAGGAAACACCCAGCCCAGCCCTCAGATAGTTTAAATCTTTTTCAAGGTTCTTTTCTCCTGGAGGGGAGAACAGACCCGAGCAGGGGTGGGGGGTGGCCAACTCTTAGCATCCTTCCCACTGGGGAAGCCCAAGGAAGTTCTGAGGTGTCTGAATGGTGTCTTGCACTTAGAGGGTGAACTCCCTGGGAGTCAAGGAAGGAGAAAAGAGAGCAGCGGCTCATTTTAGAATGCCTACGTAACTGGTCATCTAGAGAGAGCAGGTTCAAACTTCCATAATTATTACTGAGAGGAAATCACTGCACTTCCAACCCCAGAACAAAAGACCAGGTTCTTAAAGAAAAACAAAACAAAACAAAACAAAAAAACACTGTGAAAATGTCATTGGTGTTCCTTTCAGGCACTGAATAGTATCTTCCTTTTCCATCTTAAATTCTATAGCTGTGCTTTAGCTAAATGATGTTTATCTTTTCTTGGCTTTTCCTACTACTAAAACTGAACTGAAGAACAGATAACAGGTGGACCAAACAGTCTACCTGAGCGCACACCATGGAAACAACAAGTGACTGCAGATAAAGGAAGAACTTTGCTCTCATTTCCAGAGAGAACTTCAGCAAGTTACTCAGCAGCTCCAGCCCTCTTTAAAGGTCCTTCACCCTCTTCAAGCTACGGATGCTGCAAAGCTGAGTCTGCTGCTGGAGCACAAGATGGAATCGAAGAGAAGTAGCACCCTGGAAGAGTTCTATCACAACAAATTCAAGTCAAGAGCGATAAATAGTTTGAGATTGGTGGCACAATCTCTTCAGAGAATGGCAGGCGGTTCCTATGTACTGGCTTACAAATGCCAAGCCAGCCTCCTGACTCAGCCATCACTTGGTAAATCCCTTAGCCCTCCGAGACAATGATGAGCTAGTGTACTAAACTGTACACTAGGGGAGAACTGTATGACTTTGGAAAGGTCACAACTGCTCTGGCCCTCAGTTTCTTCATCTATAAAATGCAGAAGTTGGGCTAGATGGTCTTTAGTGCCTTCCAGTTCTAAACCCCATGGCATAACAATTTTTTAAAAAATCATTTAATTCCTATTTTTCATTATTTTTCTATGTATGTAGTTACAAATAAATGTCATGAGATTTAATTTTTAGAAGGTAAAACATATGTCTTTTACAAAGTCTAGTAGTACAGGCATTTAATAATGTGTAAGACATAGTCATGTTTTCATACTTCTCCTGGAAAGGAAAGAAGGAATCCCAAAAGACAAGGGAATAGGAGCAAAGATTGCAACAAAGAAGAATCTCCCAAACTCATTTGGTTGCCCACCACTTTTGGATTAAAAGAAGTCATAAATGTTAGTCCTGCTTCTCTGAAATATCTCTCAAATAAAGAAGGGCTGGACAAATTCTGGAATATCAGAAGAGAAAAATCAAACCTATTTTCATTCGGAAAAATTGCTACCCATAATATCTGAGTGATTTGAACAACTTCATAATTAATATTTTAAGAGGGAGATTTCATTAATATCAAGATTTTCTCATGGATTATCTATTCATATTTATATGAATTATATGAATATGAGGTTTCCATAGAACAATTTCAGAAATGTTGCTAGGGCAATTTAACATCATTGGTATCTAAACTTTATAAAGTACTTTCCACTAATGCAGACCATACACCTAGTTTTCATATAAATCATCCATAGAAGAGCTATCCAAAGTTCTAGAACCCATCCATCAAGGCTTATTATTAGTTCATGCTAAAACCCAGCTACAAGGTTTCTTTCTCCCTAGCATAGATAGAGCTGGGAAATTTACTATTGGCAAGAAGGCAAGGAATATGAGGTGGTTCCTTTCCTGCAAGTTATATGTCCCCATTAAAGGGGAGGCAATACACATCAGTATCAGCTTTTGCCATTTAAAAAGAACCAGTACAAGCTTCCTGGGTTTAGTCTCCATTAGTGAAGTCAACTTTGGAGTCACTTTCATACTTCTGTTAAAGGTAAAAAAGGATTTCAGACAGCAAAAAGCAAAAAGGTGTTAATTCACATTGGGAAGTATTTTCAAGTGAATATCAACATACATTTTCTATCAGTTAAGTTAATGTTTTTTGTTGTTCAACCATTTTTTTAGTCCTGTCTTTTTGTGATCCCATTTAGTTTTCTTGGCAGAGATACTAGAAGGGTTTGTCATTTCTTTCTCCAGTTCAATTTATATATGAAAACAAGTAACAGGGTTAATCAATTTGCCTAGGATCACCTAAATAGGTTCTGAACTCGGGAAGACAATTCTTCCTGACTCCAGGCTTGAAGCTTGATGCCTATTCAGCTCCATATCACATGTGGAGAGCCTAATCATTATACTAACATACCGGAAACATTCATACAGGGGGAATCATTTGTGTGAAAGATATTTATTAAAACAACATAGCATGATCAGCCACCTAGCTGCCCTAAACTAATGTTAGAGGCTTTTAAAGGTGACAGTGGTATTTCAAAACCAATCAAAACTTTTAACATATATCCTATAACACTCTTTAATAACAAATTTTATATTTTTAAAAGAAGCAACGAGCATCTCCTAAGGATACACAGTTTAATTCAATGCTACAAAGTTTGCTTTTAGAAAAGTTGTTGTACACTCTGGTAATTTAAAAAAAAAACAAACTTTAATTTCCAATTTGAAAAGTGTGGCAGCTGTTACTTTCTGTGAGGTTCAGTTATTGAATTATTTTCGCCATTCTCCATATTTGCGAACCAAAGTCAGTAGCAAGTTACTGACAGAGTTTCTTGATTCTAGAAAATGAAAATGTTTATCCACAGTAATTAACCTAACCTCCAACATTCCTCTGCAACTACTATTTTCAGTGCACCTGCACCGAATAGGCTCAAAGATGTCAATCAAGACAGGAACCTTGGCATGTCCAGCTCAACCCCTCAGTTTACAGATAAGGAAAATGATGGCCAAACAAGGTAACACAGCTAATAAAACTGGCAAAGCTGGCATCTGAGCCAGGGCCCCAGACTCCAAGTCTGACCCTCTTTTCACTGTACCACATATTGATTGAATGGTTTCTATTTTTGTGGTTTTCCTAACACCAAATACCATTGACAGAAATTTTTAAAAATCACTTTCAAGAGGTCATTCCATTCATCAACTCCATTTGGAAGGTATTTTTCCTGAAGTCATAGATAGCACAAATAAAAATTTCAATTCTTAATCTCATTAAGTGTATGGTTTTTTTTTATGTTAAAATGAGAGATTGTGTTTATGTTTTGATGCCTTGGTAACTAAACAAGTTTTAATACTCAGTGAGCAAGTCAATTTCTAAAAATTGTAAGTAACTAAATAAGCATCCCCTCAAAGGGAGAATAAAAAATATGACCTATTACATATCTTTATAATAGTCAAATGTTATAAACTTAATTATATAAAGTCTTACATAATTTGTAGAAAGGAACAAGAAGGAAAGTTCTGATAATTGTATTGCAAATCCTTTATTATCTCACCCTGACAATTAAGGCTTTACTGATGTCAAATAAATGGCAGGGATCAAGGTAGGAAAGAGAAAAGCCCCTTAACAGTGCCAACTTTGGTTTGTTTTTGGTTTTCTTTCTCTATACCACCTTAACTAGTATATGAAATATATTTATACATAATGAAATTCACTCCATACACAAATGTAAAAAACTGAAAGGAACAATTGATTATGCCCCTAATTAAGAAAATCTATTTTTAATGAAAATTTAGAGCTCAAATAACTTCAATTTTATTTTTCTTTTATAAAACCAATGTCACCATCAAAATTACACCCTAACTCCATCCCTTCATCAATTTATAATTAAAAATAAAGTACTTAAAACATTATAGCTATTTGTGGTATTTAGTAATGATCAACACAGAAGACTTTTGCCTTGTTCTAAAAAACAACAACACCCTATGTCTCCCTCTGGTCTCATTTGTGTGTTGTGTTGCTATGCTGATGTAATAGCAGTACACCAGAGCAGTATTATCAACAGTTGGAAAACAGTAACATTAAGTTCAAAACAAATTTACTATTTAAGCCAAATACAAATTGCTCAAATATTTAAAACCCTAAAAAAACAATTTTAAAACTGTAAAAGCATTTTTATGTTTTTTTTTTACAGAATTTATTTGTAATTAATAAACATTTAAGTCTATATAACTTTTTTTAAAGTTTCAAGTGAAATTGATGTGGGTTAGGATTAGTAGAAAGAGTCCACCTGATTAAGAATCACAAATCCCAAATCTGCCACTAGTGGTCACCTAGGGTAAGTATTAAAATGTTTATTCTCGGTATGAGGAAACTGGACCTGTCATTTCTTTGGGATAGGAGGCTCCCTCCCAATAAAGGAAGCCTTTCCACCAAAACAGAGCAGGTAAGGGCAAGGAGGTAAAGGAACTGCCTGTATACCTAGCCAGAATATGTCAATCCACGCTGCTTATCCACTACAGCATGCTGTACAAATTTTGTTCTTCAGTTGTTTCAGTCACAGCTGACTCTTCTGTGAATACATTGGGGATTTTCTTAGCCAATATAATGGAGTGAGTTACCATTTTCTTCTGCAGCTCATTGTAAACTTACTCCAGATGAAGAAACTGAGGCAAAGAGAGCTAATGAGTTGCCCACAGCTTAGTAAATGTCTTGAGGACATATTTAATCTTGGGAAGTTGAGTCTTCAGACTCCAGGTCAGACACTCTATCCAACTACCTGACTCAAGGTGACAAGTGCCTACCAAGTAGATGTGAACTGACTCAAAGACTTCTAAAAGAGTCCTTGAGGGTCTGCTCAGTGGCTTCCCAAGAGACCAAGCTGTGCCTGAGTTACCCTTGCCCTCAAGGCTGCCCGAAGCTAGACCAAGTGGGGACCACCATACTCCCACTTTTTTTTTCTCTTTGGGGCAAACAATCAACAAATGCAGCAAGTGTAAGCTGCACTCTAAGCCTTATCCTTCCATCCCATGGGCAGTTAAGAGATCAGAATTTGGGGCAAATTACCCTTCAAGCCACCATGAGAAGAGAGCAGTCACCATGACTTTTTTAAATGCATGTTCTTTTGCTAATTTCACTATTCTTAATTTGTAAAGAACATTAATGTATTTTATATCTTAATGAGGGACCACTTAGGCAAGAAACCTGCATCAATAACCTGTTTATGAAAACAAAACACAAAACAAAAATCCCTCCAATCCCACTGATAGGCATCCCATCAGAGATAGGAAGTTTCACTGAAGCAGCCTTGTTTGACATATTACAAAATGGAGGTGCTATCATACACTTTACTCTACATTGCTCAACAGAGGCAAAGTCGAAAGTCACTTCTTGGGTCAAATTTTCAAAGCAGTAAAGCAATATATGCTCCAAAAGCACTCCATCGGGACAGAGTACAACATTTAAAATTCTGCATGAAAAGCCAACCAGGTATGCAGTGCTCCCTAACAGGTGTACATTCATTTACAACCATTTGCATTACATTATTTATTACATTTTATGGAGGGGCCTATAAATATGACGGGTCAAAGACTAGAAACTAAACTGAAACTGTAAAATACCGAAAGGAGAAATCCCAGAGCAAGGGTGAAAAACAATCAATTTCCTGAAGCCAACTTCACAGCACTGTTAACAAGAAATTTTAAAGCCCTGATATTTTGAATGCTTACTTTCTATCATAACATTAGGAAGAGGCTGAGGTTTGTGTTTTTCTCTTTCTACTGAAAAATAAAAGCTGATAAAGGCAAGAACAGAATGAACTTAAAAAAAAAAAAATAGAAGCAAGGAGTTAGAGCTAGAAGGGATCTTAAA
>JAJPUD010000278.1:0-35187 GCA_023553655.1 Myrmecobius fasciatus
TTGGAGTCAGAAAGACATGAATCCTGCTTCAGTCCCTTCTTAGCTACGTGACTCTGGACTGATCCTCTGAGTCTCCATGTCTTCAACTACAAAATGGGGGTAATACTGACATTGTGAGGATGTCACGTTGTGAGGATGAAGTGTCACCGGACAGACTCTGATAGTGTGGCTCCTCAGGCATGAGTGCAGGGTGATGGGGAGGGCTCAGCAGCAACCTGTGCCATGGACCTAAGCCATGAAGCCCCAGGTGAAACATTCTGTGCCCAGTGATCTTGGCCCCAGGATACTGGATTCAGAGTCAGAGGGCCTGGGTTAAAACGAGGGTGGAAGGCGCCCCTTCCCCAGCCTGGTCCAAACCACAGCCCAGGACAGCGGGCTCCGCTGGCCGCATCCCTGCCCATCAGGAAGGTTTGAGAGGCTGAAAATTAAAAACAGTGGAAGTCCCTGAGCCCTGACTCACACACACAGCTGGGATCCTTCGGTCTCTGGGCCTGGACAGAGTTTCAGTTCCCGGAACATGAGGCAAGATGTTTCAGCCAGAATTGGCCCTGGTAAAATTGATCATTGCTAGCTAGCTCTTAGGTGAGTCAGCTCTCTGGGAAATGGAAGCAGATTGTCCTAATGTCCAGAAAAGTAGCTTTTTACAGCAATAGCTTTGAGAGGCTGAGCGGACCTTCTGGAAGGACTATTAGAAATGAGGCTAAAGGCCAGGGAAGGGGACAAAACTGGGGGGTGGGAGGGAGGCTTGAGTAAAGATCTGAGGAAGTCAGCCATTCTGAATCCCTCCAGCCCTCCAGGCTGGACGTGAAGGGACAAGGATTGGGAGCCCTCATCCATGTGGAGGCTGTGCTCTGTCCCAAAGCTAATTTCATGTTAACAGGATCCTAGAAAAAGGCACTATTACACCCAAAGTGGTTACATTTCCCCCTGCCCCAGGCAATCGGATTAAGTGACTCGCCAGAGTCCCACAGCTAGTGAGTGGTAAGTGTCTAAGGTAGGATTTGAACTCAGTCCTCCTGACTCCAGAGCCAGTGTTCTACTACTGCACCATCAGGTGCCCCAGAAGTTAAATGCTAAAGGTGGGATTTCAAGCCCAAGGGATAGTGGTTGGGGTGCCATGGAATGATCCCAGAAGCTCAGAGCAGAAAGGGACCTCAGGAGTCATTTATCTGCCCATACCTAACAAGGAATAGCCTCATCACTCTCCCTGACAAGTGGCCATTTGGTCTCTGAATACTTACAGTGTTGGAGAGCTCAGTACCATGCAAGAGATGTGAGTATCTAGCACTTATAGGATTTTTACAAATATTACCTCATTTAAATCCTCACAACCTCCCTGATGGTAGGATTATGACCATTTCACAGATGAGGATCCCAAGGCAGTGTTTACAGAATTTGCCCAGAGTCACCCAGTTTATTGAAGGCAGGATTTGAATTCAAATCTTCCTGACTCCAAAGCCAATTCTATGTCCACTTTTTTTGCCTTTTAGCATCAATCCTTTTTGATGAATTGACTGAATTCAGAACTGGAAGGAACTTTAGAATTACCTAATCCAACTAGCCCACAGCCTGGCCAGCTTCTTCCAGCATTTTTATACCTTCAGACCAGAGACAACTTACCAGAGATCTTAACCCTTTAGCTCCAGAACCCTCATGTCTCCCTTCTCCCCAACAATGATGAGTTCCTCTCATGGTCCATCTGTCTGGGAGGCCCCAATAATGCTTATTTTGAACCTTTGTCATTGTCTCATCAGCTGTTCTATCCCTATGTGGGCATCTCTCCTTCCCTACCTCCCCAACCCCATTTCCAGTTCTAAAACAATAATCTCATCAGTTCTGCCATTGCTACAGGAAAGGGTATGTCACTTTGCTGCTCTGTAACCCCATTTCTAATCCCTGTGACTTTCCAAACCAAAATAGTCCTCTCTGGCCACCACTTCCTTAAATATGTTGTCTTCTCCTATTAGAATGCAAGTTTCTTTTTTTTTTCTTTTTTTTTCTTTTTTTAATTTTAAGCTTTTTATTCGTATAACATATGTATGGGTAGTTCCCCAACCTTGATCTTTACAAAGCTTTCCAATACAAATTTTACCCCCAGTCCCCTCCCCTCCCCCAGATGGCAGGAAGTCCACTACATGTTAATAATGTTGAAATGCTTGAGAAGTTATGCAAGAAAAATCCTATCTACAAGAAAAAAAAAAGAATCAGAGAAAGGCAACACAATGCAAGCAAATGTCAATAGAGATCATGAAAATGTTACGTTGTGGCCCATATTTCATGTCCCTCTTTCTGGGTGTATATGGTTTTCTTCAGTGAACAACTGGAACTGGTTTGAGGCAATTCTTTGTTGCAGAGAGCCATGTCCATCAGAATTGATCATCACGTAATATTGTTGTTGCTGTGCCTGATGATCTCCTGGTTCTGCTCGTTTCACTCAGCATCAGTTCATGCAAGTCTCTCCAGGCCTCTCTGAAATCGTCCTGCTGGTCGTTTCTTACAGAACAATAATATTCCATAACATTCATATACCATAATTTATTCAGCCACTCTCCAATTGATGGGCATCCCTTCAGTTTCCAGTTTCTAGCCACTACAAAAAGGGCTGCCACAAACATTCTTGCACATGTGGGTCCCTTTCCCTCCTCTAAGATCTCTTTGGGATATAGGCCCAGTAGAAACACTGCTGGGTCAAAGGGTATGCACAGTTTGACAACTTTTTGAGCATAGCTCCAAATTGTTCTCCAGAATGGTTGGATCCGTTCACAGTTCCACAAACAATGTATTAGTGTCCCAGCCCTCCCACATCCCCTCCAACATTCATCGTTATCTTTTCCTGTCATTTTAGCCAATCTGACAGGTGTGTAGTGGTATCTCAGAGTTGTCTTAATTTGCATTTCTCTGATCAATAGTGATTTGGAGCAACTTTTCATATGACTAGAGATGGTTTTAATTTCATCATCTGAAAATTGTCTGTTCATATTCCTTGACCATTTATCTATTGAAGAGTGGCTTGAATTCTTATATATATGAGACAATTCTCTATATATTTTAGAAATGAGGCCTTTATCAGAACCATTGAATGTAAAGATGATTTCCCAATTAGATGCTTCCCTCCTAATCTTGTCTGCATTTGTTTTGTTTGTACAGAAACTTTTTAACTTAATATAGTCAAAATTATCCATCTGGTGTTCAATTAGGAGTTCCAAGTCTTCTTTGGACATAAATTTGTTCCACCTCCACAGGTCTGAGAGATAAACTATATTACGTTCCTCTAACTTGTTAGAATGCAAGTTTCTTGAGGGAAGAAAGTATCCCCAGTTTTGAATTAATATTTCTGGCACTTCATATAGTACTTGGCACATAATAAGTGCTTAATAAATGCTTTTCATTCACTCATTTTTCTAAAACCTTCTGGCTAGTGAAACAGTCCAGGAAACATGGAGAAATCATCTTTTTTTCATCCTCCCCATATTAGTGCTTCTTAAAACTTAAGCATGTTTGTTTTCCATGGGCTTCCTCTACCCAAATACTATTATTAATAGTTAATATTTATGTAACACTCTAAAAATTGCTATGTGTTTTCCTCTCGTCAGCTCTGTGAGGCTGGTGATCCAATTATTATTTTACAGGTGAGGAAACAGACTTATCAAGATTAAGTGACTTGCTTCTGATCACACAGCTAGTAAATGTCAAAGGCTGGATTTGAATAAAAAATTTATGATTTCATTGATTAGGAAACTTCCTTTCCCAAGATGTTCTACAATTTAGAGTCTCAAAGAGTGGGCAGGGAGGGCTGTGATTTGACTTTTTCACAGGGTCTCCTAGGCAGTTTTTATTTGGGGGAGGAAGGATTAGAATCTAGGTTTCCCTAACTGCAAAGCCTCCTTAACCAATCACATTGCTTCTAGATACACTAGAGTTTGGTTTCCTGTTTGTAGCAAGCTGCTTGGCATCCTGGAGCAGAGGTCCTACTTTCCTACATTTAAGCCCCCTGCAAATATGTTCTGGCTGTACTAAGCAGCTTCTTCAGTAACTCAATAAACTGAGCTTCATCTTGGTGATTTTCATCATCACTTTTCTCCTTTGCTTGAGTCTGAAGACTTGTCTCAGGATTGTTGCAGGGGAGAACCCTGGAGGCAGCCTGGGCAGGGGCTCAAACAAAGGTGCCAGAGCATGAGCACAGGGCAGCTCCTGGCAAGCCCTCATTCGTGATCTCAGCAACATCCCCTAGATCTAGATATGTTGACTGTCCTAAGAGCTGCTTATTACTGACCTCAACCTAGACTCTGCACCGGTTTATTTTCTATCTTGTCCTATTTATCTCACCTCTCTGTCCATAACTGAGGCACCCAGGTCATTCTGGCTCATCTGGTGGACACCTGTAATACCTACCTGGGAGGGTTCTGCAGCCTTGATGCCATCGTACTGATGTCTCTTCCAATGACAATATCCTTGTCTTCTTACTCATGTGAAATCCCAAATATTGCTTGGAAGTCACTCTCATCCTAAAATCTTGAGCCCACCTTCTCCCTATCCCTTGCCCAGCACTCACTCCCCCAGGATGTGGTCAAGCTGGAAGCATCATAGTCTGGATAGAATGTTCACCTAAGTAGATGAGTATAAGAATATTAGGTTCAACTCTGGGCACCATGTTTTAGGAAATATATTGATAAGTTAGAACAAAGTGACAAGACAATGAAGAGCTTTGAACCGAAGCTATTTGGGAATGAACTGAAGGAAATGGGAATGTTTAACCTGAAGAAGAAAAGACTTGGAATTGGAGGAATAATAACTTTCTTTGATTGTTTGAAAGGATGTTATATGAAAAAGAGAAATGAGATTCATTCTACTTCATATTTTTAATTTATTATATCCCTTTATTGTTTTTAAGTTTTCATCATTTACAAGATTTCAATTTCCATTTTTCTCCCTTCCTCTCCACAAGATGGCAAATAATCTGATATACAAGCACAACAATATTAAACATATTTCCACATTAGTCATGTTCCAATTGAAGAATCAGAACAAAAGGGAAAAACCATGAGAAAGGAAAAAAGTGAAAATATTATGCTTCTATCTGCATTAAGCTTCTATTGTTCTTCCCATGGATGTGGATAACAAACTCACTCTGCTTTAGCCCTAGAGGACATATCTTTGAGAAGTAGATTTATGCTTGACATCAGGAAAACTTCTGAGTAATTAGAATGTCTTCATGAGTGAGCTGAGCAACCTTAAGAGAAAAAAGGGTATCCCATTCACTGAACAGTTGAATCACTTATGGGGAAGTTTCCTATTCATTTCTGGCATCATATGGAGGGTAATACCATAGTGGTCCATGGGTCATCCCTTAGTCTCAGTACATGTCCAACTTGGCTCTTTTACTGGTCATCCAATGGTGTCTTCATTTTTAAAAAAAAAATAACAACTTTTATTTTCACAATACATGCAAAATTTATTGGATTTAACACACACACACACACACACACACACACACACACATATATATATATATATATATATTTACCATTTTTAACATATATTGGATTACTTGCCATCTAGGGAAGGGGGTGGGAGAAAGAGGAGAACAATTAGAACACAAGGTTTTGCAAGGGTGAATGTTGAAAAATTACCCATGCATACGTTTTGAAAATTAAAATGCATTAATTAAAAAAAAGAAACAAAATACATGCAAAGATAGCTTTCAACATTCACCCTTGCAAAATCTTGTGTTCCAAATTTTTCTCCCTCTTTTCCTCCCACTCCTCTCCCCTAGATAGCAAGTAATCAATTCTTCTATACATATTTCCATATTTGTCATGCTTCATAAGAAAAATCAGATCAAAAAGAAAAAAGAGGAAAAAAAGCAGGCAAATAACAAGAAAAGGTAAAAATACTATGTTGTGATCCATATTTAGTCCCCATAGCCCTCTCTCTGAATGCAGATGGCTTTCTCCATCACAAATTTATTGGAACTGGCCTGAATCATCTCATTGTTGAAGAGAGCCACGTCCATCAGAGTTGATCATCACATAATCTTGTTGTTGTGCATAATGATCTCCTGGTTCTGCTCACTTCATTCAGTATCAGTTTATGTAAGTCTCTCCAGCCTTTTCTGAAATCATCTTGCTGATCATTTCCTATTACCAATGGTATCTTCTACCTCTCTTTTCTTGCAATCTACTTCTTGGTGTTATGTTACAACCGACTCAAGCCTTCCATGACTGTCTCCACTGCTCTGAGTAACCTTCAACTTGAATTCTTTATTTATATGACTTGCAAATATATAGTAGCAGCATCACAGATGATCACTGTCAAAAGAGGACAAAAACCATGGATATTAAAGTGTTTTTTTTTTCATCCATATTGACCAAAGAGAAGTTCAGGGGGAAATTAATCATACTTATAATATGATTAGACACAGACAATTAGCATTAGATAGAGTGCTAATGTTAACCATTACAGGGATGAATAAAATTACTTCCACTTTTAAAATGGAATTCATTTTATGTCTCAAGAGCAAATTTAAATATGTGTATGTACGTGTAAGTCTATATGTATGTATCTATCTTTATATACACAGAAATTTTATTATATATTTAAAAGGAATAGCAAGCAAGAAAGCACTAATAAAAAATAGAGAGAGGGAAGAGTATCAAAATAGGAAACAGAACAGGAAAACAGTATTATATGGAAAATGGAGGAAAGAATATTATGGAGGAGGTGAAAGGGAGAGAAGATCTCTCTCTCTCTTTTTTTTTGAAAAAAATTGAATTAAAATTTTAAAATATCAAAGATAATGTCAAATGGTAAGGCAGGACATATTGCAGGAGTGGGTGAAATGGAAGCCTCTTTCCACAGGGATAGGAGGAATAGAGGACTGATAGGGTAGAAGGCTTAAGGTTTTGGTTTTAGGGTGTGGAAGAACTGAGCATCTTTATGGATGGGAAAAATCAGTGAAGGTAAAAGACAAAAAAGAGATGATTGAAGGAGAATGGAAAAATGAAGATAACGAGTATAAATGAAGACACTGGATTTGGCAAAAAGGAAGACTACCTCATGCAAAGGAGAGCATAGGAAAAGGCAGAGTGACTTAGGGGACCCCAAAAGATTTGGAGTAGGAGAGGGAGAGGGAGCTTAGAGCTGGGCTATGATCTCAATTAAGCAGAAGATGAGATCAGCTATTGAAAGTCATTGAAAAGTTATTGAAAGTAAGAAAGACAGGTGATAGAGCACTGGTGCTGAAGTTAAAACGAGCGGAGTTCAAGTAAGATCTCGATGTTTATGAGTTGTGTGATTCTGGATAAGTCACTTAACCCCTGCCTACATAAAACTGAAGAAGGAAATGGCAAACCACCCAGTATGTTTGTCCAAAAAAAAAAAACAAAAAAACAAAAAACATAGCATGTGGGAAAACTGGGACACTAATACATTGTTGGTGGAGTTGTGAACTGATCCAACCATTCTGAAGAGCAATTTGGAACCATGCCCAAAGGGTTATCAAACTGTGCATACTCTTTGACCCAGCAGTGTTTCTACTGGGCTTATATGCCAAAGAAATCTTAAAGGAAGGAAAGGGACCCACATGTGCAAAAATGTTTGTGGCAGCCCTTTTTGTAGTGTCTAGAAACTGGAAACTGAATGGATGCCCATTAATTGGAGAATGGCTGAATAAATGATGGTATATGAATGTCATGGAATATTATTGTTCTGTAAGAAACGACCAGCAGGACGATTTCAGAGAGGCCTGGAGAGACTTACATGAACTGATGCTGAGTGAAATGAGTAGAAGCAGGAGATCATTGTACATGGCTATAGCAAGATTTTACAATGATCTTATACGATAATCAGTTCTAATTAATTCTGATTGGACATGGCTCTTTTCAACAATGAGATGATTCAGAACAGTTCCAATGATCTTGTGATGAAGAAGAGAGCCATCTGCACCCAGAGAGAGGACTGTGGGGACTGAGTGTGGACCACTACATGGCAGTTTCACTCTTTTTGTTGTTGCTTATTGCATTTTGTTTTCTTTCTCATTTTTTTTTCCTTTTTGATTTGATTTTTCTTGTGAAGCAAGATAAATGTATAAATATACATGCATATATTGGGTTTAATATATATTTTACCATGTTTAACATATATTGGATAATTTGTCATCTAGGGAAGGCGATGGGAGGGAAGGGATGAAAATTGGAACATAAGGTTTTCCAAGAGTTAATGCTGAAAAATTATCCACGCGTATGCTTTGATAATAAAAAGCTTTAATAAAAAAAAAAAGAAAAAAAAGAAAATCTCATAGACAGTCAGTCCATGAGGACTGAACAACAGCAACATTGAAAAGAGAGGGAGGAGAGATGAGAACTTGAAAAAAAAATTGAAAAAAATTAGCCTCAGTGATCTCTAAGGTTTCTTCCATCTGTGAGAATCCATGACTATTATTTCCTGGCAGCAGAAATCAATCTTTTGGGACCTTGTAGGTACAGGTTATTACACTACTTTCCTGTTCTATTTGGCTCTCAGACTCTCAAACGAAATTTTTAAAAATGACTTTTGAAGGTCAAATTCAGACACTCCTATCTACACCCAGAGTTTTAAATTCTGCATATCAGATGTTCAAAGGTATTAAAATTTCAAACAGTTATTCCTCAGAGAGACTGAGCTTGGCTTTTGTCTAAGCAGAGAGTTTCTTATCTCCATTTGGTTGGCTTTGTTTTTACAGCCGCTGTCTTTGTCTCTGGAGATCTCTGGATTGTGCCCCCCACCCCTTCCTTTCTAGCAGAAGTCAGTGTTGATTATCCCCCAGTGGGCTTGATCTAAAAATCCCTCCCAGGGTGTGATCTATCAGACTATTTTTCCTGGACTCAGATCAGCTGAGAAGCTTTCACTCTGAGACTAAGGTAGTCAGCTTCCATTCCTGTTCCATCACCTAGGAAACATTGAAAAGTTCCCCACTAATTTTTTTTTTTTAGTCATCCATCCTTTGAATCCATTTTTCTAAATACTGCAGTGCTCCTGTGCCCTATAAGGTTTCCACAGCTCCTTTCCTAGCAAGTTGGGCATCCCTCTCCTTCCAGTTCTGTTCCTGACTTCCTCCCCAAATTTGGCCACCATGTTTCTCATCTTGGAACATCCCTTTTCCCTTCAGTGAGCTTCTCCCAGGGTCCCCATTTTGGAAAAGTGCCATGATTTTGACTCTGACTCTCCAAACTTTACAACAGTATCTTCCCTCCATTGTCCCCCATCTCCCACTTTTCAGCTCACTTTTATGTGCTGTATTCCCCCATCAGAATGTAAGCTTCTTGAGGGCAGGATTCTTTTTGCTTATATTTGTATCCCCAGTACTTAGTATAGTACCTGAAACAGTGAACACTGAAATTCTTATTGTTGATTGACTAACTGGATTGAATGCAATCCAATGAACATTTATCAAGTGCCTTCCATTAGTGTTAAGCACTGGAAATACAATTCATAAAAAGAAAGTTAATTCCTGACCTCAGCAACTTAGACTATAATGGGGTAAGACAACATAAAAAAGGAAACAAAAAAGGGGGTGGGACACTAGAAGTTTTCAGGTTCTGTGGAGCTGAAACCAG
The DNA here is from genome assembly GCA_023553655.1 of Myrmecobius fasciatus. NCBI lineage: Eukaryota > Metazoa > Chordata > Mammalia > Dasyuromorphia > Myrmecobiidae > Myrmecobius > Myrmecobius fasciatus. The sequence goes on from JAJPUD010000278.1 coordinate 9,594, forward strand.
GCAGAGCAGCAGAAGCCATGTGGACTAGGAGTCCAGTTTCTACCCTCCATAAAGGAAAATATTGGGTGGAGTTTTCTTCTCCAGCTTTCCATCCTCCATTTGGAGAGGAGAAAAGGCTGAGAAAGGCAGTATCAATCTTTGCTTGAGTTAGCAAACTGATGGTGAGTTCAGAAGTGAAAAGTTTATTCTAAGAAGGATATCTTTGTAGAGTGAATCCTCTCAGGTTCTCATAGTGTAGAACTCAATGATCTTTTATACTTCTGGCCATACTTATAAATATAAGGAAGTGACAACCATGCGATCTTTTTATTCATATAGATTCACCTCCTGAGGAAGGATCAATGAAGGCAGAAGAGGATTCCCTACACAATAATCAAGAGAAAAGGTGAAGATTGAAAGACATTGGGGGGAGGCAGAGAAGGAGATCTGTCCTGAACGACAAAGAGATTTAGCTTGGAGAAGAAAAAAACTTCAGAGAGAATGGAAGATGGGACATGGATAGCTGTCTTTAAGTATTTGAAGGGTTTTAATATAGAAAAGGGAATTGATTTGCTCTATTTGACCATAAAGAATAAAACCAGAAGCAACAGGTGGAACTTGCAAAAAAAAAAAAAAAGCAAATATAGCTTTTCTATGAGGGGAAATATCCTAATAATACAACCCATCTCAAAATAAGTGAGATGCTTTAGGCAGCAATGGGTTCCTCATCAATGGAGATTTTCTGGTAAAGTTTACAGGATATGCAGCCCAGAGGACAGAACACTTGGAGGTTGGAAAATCCAAATTCAAATTCTTCCTCAGACACTTTCAAACTATGCAATCCTGGGAAAATAACTGTTCCATATCTCTATATCCATCTGTAAAATGAAGATAATAATAACACTAACCTTGCAGAATAATGAAAGGAATAAAAAGTGTTATATAAATATTAGCTAATACTGCAAGGGAACCATTTTTCTCAGATGTCATAGTGGGAATCGGCTTTCCGCGCAGGCCTGGCTTGGGCAGGTTGACCTGTGAGGTCTCTTTTGGCTTTTTGTGATGATGGCTGTTTCCTTCCCCTACTTTATCCAAAGAAGGACTTTTCCTTCTTCTTGGTGTGATCTCGACTTTAGACTAAGGGCTACCCACTTTCCAGGCTTTGTATTTGGAGATGCTTTCGTAAAGGATTTCTTTAAAAGATATCTTCCATCAGGAGAGGATGCTGACATGAGAATGTAACCCAGAGGGGCAGTGAGGAAAGAGCAAGGGGGAACATCTTCCCTTTCTGAGAAGATTGATGGACGAATAGAAAGATTAATGAGGCACAGCCTCTGAGACGATGACAGGAAAAAGAGATGGTGGGCAAGTTTGGTTGACCCAAGAGAGGATAAGCAGAATTCATTATTCTGTAGCCACAAGCTAATGAGAGCTGACAGCAGGCAAAGGCCAAAAAGCCTGATGGATTTTTTCCCCCTCCTTGCTTCTTAAAGTCAGAGATCCTATAGGTCTGAGCATATTTGTTTAATTTTCTTTACATATGATTTCTAAATCACCTTGAGATAACTTCCACTCCAGAAGACAACCCTGTCAAATCAGGAAAATGGGAAGTGGGACTGGGAAAAAGGAATAGAAGTCTTGTACTGAGTGTACTTAAGGACTTCCCCAGTAGTCTGAGGCCAGGGACTGCTTTACTTTTTCATGTAATCTGTATCACTGAGCCTGGCACATAGTAGGCACTTAATCATATTTTCATTGAAGTCCTGAGAAATGTTCCTTTTTTTTGAAGTTCTAGAAAGGCTTAATGTTTAAGAGAGTTGACTCTAAGACCCATAAATAAGGATAAGTCGGCAAAAATAAGCTAACTCTGTAATCTTCTTTGGGGCTAGAACTTAGGTTTCCTTACTTGCACTTCAGTTTAATTCCACTAAATGACCCATGAAATAAAGATAGTACCACCTGCTCTCCCTACATCATCAGGTTTTATAGGAGGTAAAATAAAATTCTGGATGTGAAATTCATTTTGAAAAGTATAAAGTGCTGGCATAATAAAAATTCACATTCATAAACTGTTTTTGCGAAGCACTTTTCTCACAACATCCCTGGGAGGTAGGTAATGCAAATATTATTTCCATTTTACATATGAAAAATCTAAGGTTCAAAGAAGAACACACAGCAAAGAGCTGTCATAATGTCACAGGGCTGGGATTGGATCTCATCTCCTTCCTCCAAGTCCACGTTGTCTGCAATATTGAGTGCATGAAGAATAGGACTTTAAAAATGTACTTTAATACTTAATTAATTCATCTGTGATTTATCACCCTAACCCTTGAGCTTATTTGACTAGGTCTGATCTTGGAGGGATTCTCAAAAATCATATTTCTTTAGTTCATTTTCTCCCATTCAGAGATAACACTTGAAATTTCAGAATTTATGTCCTGTCATAGTCTCCATAGAAATGATTATAAGATTTCCCTTGCAAGCACTTAGGGTAACAATGAATACAGTTACACAGAATGAAGGGGTAACAGGGTTATCCCTACAAGAAGAATGAAAAAGAGCATAAAGGATTCAAAGGAGAACATGATATTGAAAAGACCCCTCTTTCCTTTAGTGAGCCCCATTTCCCCCCTCAGGGACAAATGTAGACCTTCAGACTTACTGATGGACTATATGTCCTATGGACTAATTGTCGATCCAAGTTAACAAGTGTTTTAGTGTTTACTATGTATCAAGCACCGTATTAAGCTCTGTGGATGCAAAGAAAGGGGAGGGAGGGCAGAAGGGAAGGAGAGAAGGAGAGAGAGAGAGCAGGGGGAAAGAGAGAGAGAGACAGAGAGAGAGAGAGACAGAGAGAGACAGAGAGACAGAGAGAGAGAGACAGAGACAGAGACAGAGAAGAGAGATCATTTCTTGCTCTCAAAAATGGGAGAGACACAAAAATAGTCATAAATGAGGCTACTGGATAACTGTAATAATAACTTTTACTATGTGCCAGGCACTGTGCTAAATGCTTTACTATTGTTATTTCTTTTGGTCCTCTTAGCAATCCTCTCAGGTGGGCACTATTATTACTCCCATTTTATAGTTGAGGAAACTGGGGCAAACAAGTTAAATGACTTGTTCAAGATCACACAGTTAATAAGGGTCTGAAATCAGATTTAAATTTGGGTTTCCCTCACTTCAGACCCAGTGCTCTATCCACTATGTCCCACTATGTCACTTAGCCAACCTAGACTTGAGTGAAGGAAGAGAAAGTAAAGAATCATCTCAGAGAGATATGAAATGAGAAGAGTAGAATTCAGAGCAGGATTTTACTGGAGGGAACATTAAGGGAACATCTTCTTTTTTCTTTCCATGAAGGATAGAATTGCTCCAACAAGAGTCTGTTGTTTCTAAGACCCAGTCAGTCCAGAATATCAAAATTGCGACCTGTCTCATTATAAAGTCTTCTGAACGCCTCCTTTACTTAATAGTGTCAGACAATTGATACCTTCTAGTTATTCCACTGAGAGCATGAAAGAGCCTTCCCATCCCTTACTTGGCTCCAGTAAAGTGTTTCCAATGGACTGTGTTGAGAGGGTAACTTTCCATTTTGAATAAGGTGAGAGGCCCCTTTTCCTTTGCTTTGAAACTATGATTCCCAATGAGTCAAGTGGACCAGAGGGAGGAGATGGCTTTCTATTAAAAGACCAACACTTCTTTAATTCACAACTGATTTCACTGGCAGAGGCTGTAATGGATAAATGAGTGAATGAATGAAAATCACTTATTACATAAGCTTACTTTATGCCAAACATTATGTTAAGAAGTAGAAATGCAAATCAAAAGTGGTGGTAGTCCATCCATCACAGAGTTTATATTCGCATAGAAGAACGATAATCCAGGAAGGAAGTTGTGGTCTGGGAAGTCAAAAAGATGTTAAGTGGAACACTGGGGCAGTCAGTGATCCTCCCTTTGCAGAGGGATGGCAGTACTGAGATGGCAAGAAGCAGAAATCAGGGCTGGGGTGAGCATGTTGGGCATGTTTTGACAGGACAGAAAATGGTCAGGGAGAAGATGAAGATGGAGGGTCTCAAGGATGACAGAACCAAGTGGCTCTAATGGCCCGGGGTGGAATGTGAACCAGTGGCAACTTCAGAGCAGAAAAGAAAAAACAATAGAAGAAGAGGGAGTGGGGATGAGGGGAACAGTCTTGGTAGTTCAACTTATTTTCTGTGTGGTTGTTTTTAAATTGATCATTTTCCCTAAAGCCTGTGCGCTGACAATCACCTCTTGGCCAGAATTGTGAATTTATTTTGTATGTTGTGTCCAAATCTGGGAAAATGCTCAGAGCCTGCTTCAAATGTGGAGCACAAGGGAATCAGTAGGAGCAGAGGAGACTGAAGGAAGTGTCTTCTCCAAGACCACTTCCCTCTTCCATAAGCCATGGTAACATCTCTCTCCCCAGGACAAGAAGGCACCATCAGCTCCCATCACCCTCGAGTCTCTTGCTTTGTTGTGCTTGTAGTTGGCCTGATAAATCTGCACTAGTCTCTGAAGAGGGCAGTGGGCAGTCAAGGAAATCAAGGTTTCAAAGCTCTTCCTTGACCTGAAGTCAATGGCTCCAATGGGGCTATCTCAGCTCACTCCAAGCAGGGGCTCTCTTAAGAGCCATTCTCAGCAGCTGCATTCATGACAGGAGGGGAGGTTGCTCCCAGAAAGGGGCAGGGTGATGGGGTGATGCTCAGTGATGTCTGCTTGTCCCAAACTTCTAAGATCAGATGAAGGCAGCTCTGGGCCTTCACTCATGTCTAAAATGAATTCTGTGTACCAAGGCTTCCTTTCTGAGAGAAGGCAGGGTTGGGGGGTCAGCCCTGAGGAGCACACACAGGGAGGAGTCCCTTCTCATAGCTGTCCTTGAGGAATGGTCATGCTGGTCTCCTGCCTTGTCATTGTCAACATTCTGGCCTCCACCCAGACTGCCCCTGACAAGGCAACTTGGATGAACTGCTGATGCTACAGTTCCCGTATCTTCCCAGTCAAAGGTGAAATCAAAGTCTCCAGAGCTGCTTCTGGGGAGAGAACAAATTTGATTTTAATTCAGCACTGTGCAAGGTGGAAGTGGAAGGAGTCCTTCACCCCTCAACACCCCCTCCAAATAGACAGATATAGATGGATAGATAGACACATACATATATAGTATCTATCTATAGAGATACATGTGTAAAATTTTTCATACATATATATATAGTATCTATCTATATAGATACATACATATATATATAGTATCTATCTATATAGATACATGTGTATGTATATAGATACTATATATGTATGTATCTATATATGTGTATATCTATACAGATAGATACTATATATATGTATCTATATATGCATGTATGTATGTATGTATGTATCTCTCTCTCTCTCTCTACATATATATATATATATATATATATATATATATATATATATATACTTAGCCCGTACAATTTAATAAGTTCAGTTTAGTAAGCTCTTCTTAAGCATTACCTTAGGCAGAGCACTGTGCTGGGTACTCCACAAGCACTTAAAATTCAGTGAGGGTTTACCAAGATACCCAGATAGCTATAATGCACAATATTAATGCTGATACCTGCATCAGAAAGGACTTTATAAGGTCCAAGTGAAAGGTCATTACCAATGGGGCAAACATAGAGGAAGTAACATTAGAATTGGACTTTAAAGAAAAGCGCGGAGGGGAATGGAAGATATTCTAAGCCGAGAGAATGGTGTAGAGACAGTGAGAGAGGTGGGGCACATTCAGGGAACAGAGTAGTCCAGTTGGTGTGGGCAATGTGGAAATTTGACAGTTTTTGACAGCACTGTCCAAGGTGGAAGTGAAAGGAGTCCTTCACCCCTCAACACCCCCCTCCAAATAGATAGATAGATAGACAGATAGATATAGATGGATAGATGCATACATACATATATATAGTATCTATATAGATACATATATAAAATTTTTACAATTTATACAAGCTATATATTGGAGATTGTCTTTTTTATTTTTAATTAGCTCATTTGAAGGGGTAAAGGTATTGCAAGGATAAGATTAATTTTTTTACCTGATTTTTTTTTTTTTTTTTGGTGAGGCAATTGGTGTTAAGTGACTTGCCCAGAGTCACATAGCTAGGAAGTGTTAAGTGTCTGAGGCCGGATTTGAATTCAGATCCTCCTGACTTCAGACCTGGTGCACTACTCACTTCAGCATCCAGCCCCCAACAGATTAATTATTAAAGGTTATTTATGCCATGTTTGTTTTAATTTTTTATGTTTTATTTTATGTTTTAAAATATTTTTGCTTTAATGTTTTAATATATGTTTTTATTATTTTGTTATATATTAGATATATAATATTATTATATGATATATTTAATGTTTTAATATAACTTGTGATATTGCTCTGAATTCACACTGCCAGAGAGAAATGGTTAAAATATCATCTTGCTACCAAAAAGGAAAAAAATATTTCATACTATCCTGATCCCATAGGACAGCTTTTGAGATGACTGCTAATGATAATTAATGGGTAGTATTTACTGAAAAAAATAATGAACTGATGCATAAAATTTAAAATGGACACCATTTATATTTTCAAATATTGTATTGCTAAGAAAATATGTAATTAAAATTTTTTTTTCAAAATAATTCATTTTGTCTGGTACATGAGGAGGAAAAAAATGAGAAGACAAAAAAAATTAACAGATTGTGGAGGGCCTTAAATTCAAGGACAATGCTTGCAAATACTTTATTTGGAAGGCAATAGGGAGCTACTGAAGATTTCTGAGCAGAGGAGTAGGATATCATTCTTCTTCCCAATGAAGCAGTATGATATTTCTCTAAATAAAGAAGATTTAACTGGTAGAGCTTTTGAAGCACATTACTTTGTACATAGTAGGTGCTTAATAAATGTTCACACACAATAAAAAAGAATAGAATCATGAAGACATAATGAGAGTTGATCTTAATAGAACAAACAAGTAGTAATAATTTTGTTTTGTTTTTTTTTGGAGGCAGTAAAATAAGGCAGATTCAAAGGCTGTAAGTCTCTTCAAGCTCTAAATCTATGGGATAGGATTAAAAGAAGAAACAGAAGAAAATAGAATGAATGAAAATACATAATTAGTCATTATAACTATAAATGTGAATAGGATTAGATCATCTATAAAACAGAAACAGATAGCAGTATAGATTAGAAATTAGAATCCAACAATAGGGTATTTACAAGAAACACTTGAAACATAAAGACAGAGATAAAGTAAATGCTGTAGCATATCTAATATGTTTCAAGCTGAAGTAAAAAAGACAGGGATATCAATCACAATCTTAGACAAAGCAAAAGCAAAAACAGATGCAATTAAGTGAGATTAATCAGAGAAACCTTATTTTGCTTTTTTTTTTTAAAAAAAAGGTACTGTAGATAATGAAGCAGTGTCAAGAAAATTTTTTGTAGCAAGTTTTTCTAAAAAGGCTTAATTTCTCAAATATATAGAGAACTGAGTCAAATTTATGAAAATCAGAGCCATTCCCCAATTGGTAAAATAGTCAAAAGATACGATCAGGAAGTTTTCAAATGAAAAAAATCAAAGCTATAGTTAGCTTTCATATGACTTCTCATGTGACTATAGATAGCCAAATAAAAAATACTCTAAATCACTATTGATTAGAGAAATGCAAATTACCATCTTGCATATATCAGAAATGACAAATGTTGCGAGGGGTTGGAGAAAATAGGTACACTAATACACTATTGTTTCAGTTATGAACTGGTCTAAGCATTTTCAAGGACAATTTAGAACTATGACCAAAGGGCTAAAAATCTTTGACCTAACAATACCACTACTAGGTCTGTATCCCAAAGACCTCAAAGGAAAAGGACCTACATATACAAAAAATATTTATAGCAGCTCTTTTTGAGATGACAAAAATTAAAATTGAGGGGGTTGCTCATCAATTGGGGAATGGCTAACAAATTGTAGTATATGATTGTGATGATTATCGTGTTATAAGAAATGTGTTATAGGAAATTTTGTTATAAGAAAAATCAGACTAAAAGGGGAAAAAAACACAAGAAAGAAAAAGCAAGCAAACAAAAAGAGGTGAAAATACTATGCTTTGATCCATATTCAGTAACCATAGTTTTCGCTCTGGATTGGATGGCTTTTTCCATCATAAGTTTATTGGAACTGTCTTGGATCCCTGCACTGTTGAGAAGAGCCAAGTCTATCATGGTTGATTATTACATAATCAGGCTATTACTATGTACAATGTTCTCTTAGTTCTGCTCACTACATTCAACATCAGTTCATGTAACTCTCTCCAGGCTTTTCTGAAATCAGCCTGCTCATCATTTCTTATACAACATAATATTCCATTATTTTCTCTCACCTACCATAACTTATTCAGCCTTTCCCCAATGGAAGGGCATCCACTCAATTTCCAATTCCTTGCTACTACAAAAAGAGTTGCTACAAACATTTTTTTTGCACATGTGGGTCTCTTTCTCTCCTTTAAGATCTCTTTGGGATACAGAGCCAGTAGTGACATTGTTGGATAAAAGGGTATGTACAAGTTGATAGCTCTTTGAGCATAGTTCCAACTTGCTCTTCAGAATGGTTGGATCAGTTCACAGCTCCACCACAAATGGAGACAAAGTTACATATATATATATATATATATATATATATATATATGTATATATATATATATACACACATACAAAGTTTTATATATATAATATTTATATATAAAGTTATATAGCCCTTTGGGCATAGGAACTCAAAATTAAAAAGAAAAGAATATTAAAATAAATTAATAATATTGTTTTAAAATGTTTTTAAAGTTTTGTATTACACCTAGAGACAATAGAGAGCCATAAAAGAATTGGGGAGGGAAGCAAAGGAAATTGACATTATTAGTTCCAACAACTCCTCCAACATAATGTCCATCCAGTGTCCCACTTATGCCTTCTATGACCAGTAATGATAACTTTAGGGCCTGCTCCACATGATAGCCCTGGTCATATCCCTCTTGTCATTCTTCTCTCTTCATCCAGGACCTTATCTATTATATGGTGATAATAACAGTACCTCCTTTTTAGGAGATAATGTATGGAAAGCCCTTTGAAAACCTTAAAAGGCCATATAAATATTATCTATATATTAGAACCATGAGGTGGTCCAGTGGATAAAACACTGGAATCAGGAAAAGTGAGTTCAAATCTGACCTTAGATACTTCCTAGCTGTGTGACCCTGGGCAAATCACTTAACCCTGTTTGTCTTAGTTTCTTCATGGGTAAAATGAGCTAGAGAAAGAAATGGCAAACTCCTCCAATATCTTTGCCAAGAAAATTCTAAATGGGATCACAAAGAGATAGACACAACTATCCAACAAAAATAATGCATTTGTAGCAGTAGTTTTATCTCTATGTACCATGCTAAAGGGATTTCCCTTAATCCTTTGGAACCTCAGAAGCTCCAGTCCATCTCCTAGAATACCCAGCTCCTGATCTCTTGTTTTCACCCCATGACCACCACTCCTTTGTCATGGATCACAGGTAGTGATGGATGAAAGTCTTCTTACATCTGCAAAGAGACTTTCCATTGCTTTCAATGCTCTTTGCAAAACCTCCATGTTCCACTATTCTTAACTATCCAGAGAACTCAAAGAGATATGCTTTTGCAGCAGGTTGGGATTTCAATAATAAAAGGAAATTATTTCTGAGGCAAGTAGTGATGGTATAAATCTTAGTTAATGATAGGTTTTGAAGATGTATGGAAACTAGCTAAACACCTGAACATATTATCAGAAGATGAAGTGCTGTGTATTATCCCAGAAGGCATAATCATGTGGCCAAGATTATACATGAAAAATTAGCCTTAAATGGGGGTTTGTAAATATATAGATGAATCCAAGAATATATATTTTAATAATGCTCCAAGCCATACTAGAATTGAGCTATAATGAGACCAAAAATTGCTGTCCAACAACAAAACATTTTGTTATTTTTACAAAGCTAATAACAACAGTGGAAGCTTGTTGCCATAGCTGTTCATGGAAAAAGAAAGCATCATAAAACCTGCAGAGGAAAAAAAAATTTTTTGAAGGAGACAGTGAATGTCAAAAAAGCCGAAAGCCTTCTGAAAAACAATTTAGAAGTATGAGGGGGAAGTCACTAAAATGTGTGTATCCTTTGACTCAGCCATTCCACTACGAGGTGTGTGTTCCAAGGTAGTTAAAGAAAAAAAGTTCCAACTTCTCTTACCCTATCTCATCTTGGAACTCCCCTCAGCTCTTGGGGTTTCCTCCCACTAGGACATCTTATACCCCTGCAGCCTATTCACAATGGAATATTTTTCTGCAATGCTCAATCACTCCCCATCTCAATGGTGAGTCCCATTTTGTGAAGGGACCCAGGCTGCCCTTCCTAATACTAGCATCAAGTACCTCTAACACTCCCTCCCTTTTTTGTACACCTTCCTCCATTAGAATGTAAACTCCCAGAGGCCAGACATCAGCTTTTTTTTTTAATATATATTTGTATCCCCCGCACTTAGTACAGTGTCTAGAATATGGTAAGTTCTTAAGAAATGCTTATTTCCTTCATATGTACCAAACTATTTCTAGCAATATTACTTGTGGAAATAAAGTGGGTACACATTGCTTGAGGAGAGCTAAACAGATTATGAAGTATAAGTTTAATAAAACATTGACCTCCCATTAATTACTTAATCAAGAAATATTTATTAAACATCTGCTCTGTGTTGGACACTGTGATAAATGCTCAGAATATAAATAGAAATTAGAAAACATTTAAAATGATAACAATGAGATGCACAGAAAATAGGAACCAACGGGGAGTAAAGGAGATCAAAATTCTCAATGACCATTAGGATATAAATGCAAATGACACAAAAAAGCAGTCAAGCTCAGAATACTTGCAAAGACTAGTTTAGTCTCTTAGAATAGATGAAGCACACTTTTCCCTTCCTTCCTGGCTGAGAAGTTGGGAATTACATACATACACTGTCAGACTTTGAGTCTGTTTTGTTTGACTATTTTTCTTTGTTATAAGGAAGGGGAAAATGGGAGGGAAAATAATATCAGAAAGTTATTAGGATATTTAAAAAGATCAATAAAACTTTTTTAATAAAAAGGAAAATCATTATAAATGCTTTGGATTTGAATGTTTTTTTTTCTCTGAGTGCTGTGTATTTATGTACACTCTTAATGCCTATTCTTTACAATCCCCCAAAGATAACTTGTTTCCCTATTGCACTAAACTTAATGTGAGGGAGATAAACCATTACACACACACACACACACACACACACACACACACACACACACACACACCGTAAGGAAGAGGTTTTTGCAATTATCTCTATAGTCAACAATGGTTTAACAATCATCCAGGAATAATAAGTCCACCAAATTCTTGAATATTTACTAAGCATCTACTATGTGCAGAAAATCGTACTGAAAACAGCAAAGGACAAAATGGCAGTCATTATTGCTGAAAGAGTATTCCTTATTCTTTTAAAGGTAGCAATTCATTCTATTGACTTGAAAGCTGGTTATGCCCCTAAAATTACTCCCATCTATATCTTCTGTCTCTACAGAAAAAGCAACAGTGATAGCTCTAATATACAACTAATCCCCAATTGCCTCAAGAATCCAGAATCAGTCTAGCACCAGCTGGAGGACTCATTACCAGCAACACCTATACATTGCTTCAAACCCCTGATCCTAGCCCAGCAATGGCAACCCTTTTTACCTGTTACTCATTACTCCTCCTATAGCTAACAATTTCCTGCTACCTCTTCTCTCCTTGTATCTTTATCAACCAATCACTGAGCACCTAAGGGGAAAAAAAGATTCTCAATAATGGATAGATAGAATAATTCTGATTTTTCATCCCCTTCTTCCTCAATGTTACTCCAATCATGCCCACTTCAAACCTTCTACTGTGACCTCTGGAATTCCCATTCCATAATGAACCAACTTTACTCCTGGCTTAATTAGCTTCTCTTGATATCCCTGGCCTTCTCCATCACTAAATGGAGCTTCACCTGTCCCTCACCCACCCAACCTGTAGTCCTGGGGGCAAATTGAAAAACAGCCTGATCTTTACTGTTGCTCCTATACTCTTCCTTTACCATCATCCTTCTTTAGCCTCTCCTTCTTTGAAGATCACGTATTTTCTCTGGCTATCCCCCATATCTAAAATGTTCTCCACCCTCTGCTCTGACTACTGACCTCTCTGACTTCCTTTAAGTCTCAGTTAAAATCTCACTTTCTACAGGAAGTCTTTTCCCAAAACTCTTAATTCTAGTGCTTTCCCTCTTTTTTTATCTCCTATTTATCCTTCATGTAGCTTGTTTATGTATACTTGCTTTCATATTGTCTTCTTCATTAGATTGCAAGCTCCTCGAGGACTGACTTTTGCCTCTGGGGGTTCCCAGCACTTAGCACAGTGCCTGACACAAAGAAGGCACTTGATAAATGTTTATCGAATTATTCAAGTATCAAAATTCTTCACTCAATATTGATTATTGACTGCACGACTAAATGTAACAAAACACTGAAATAACACTTTCCTCTCAACTTCACAAAACAGCATTAAATACTGATTATAAATTAAGTGTTAATCATAATTGTTTTTATATTTTTATATCATTTATATAAATATATGTTTATATATTATATTTATATGTTTATAATATGTTTATATATAAATATAAAAATTATATTTTGTTTATGTGTTTAAATGTTTAATCATAAATTAAAACAGAGGTGTCACAGAGAAGTAATTTATTTCAAGTTGCCCAACTCTGAATTTTGGCTGTCCCTCTCATTGCCTGGGTAACACAGGTCAAACCATTTCACCTCTACCTTTAAAATGATGCTGTTAGTTTCTAAGGGCACTTCTACTCCTAGCTCTCAATTTAGCATCTTATAAATTTTAGTGATTTCCGTAGAAGGAGTTCAATCCCACCAGACTGCACCCTTCCTCTGGAGGCTGCTACCACAGCTGCGGTCTTCTGGATAGTGCCTCCGAGCGAAGGTGTTCGATCAAAGGAGCAGCAAGAGTCTTCTCTGAATTTGCCATCAAACACACTCAACCATATAAAGAGCATCCTCTAACTCTTCTGAGATTCACTGGATCAAAGCTACTAATAGGTTGGATTAAGTGTGTTTGGCTGCATTTCCCTACAGAGAAGAGGGTGTACAGCCATAAACTACAGAGTGCTTGATGGGGCAGGAAAGACAGGAAACAGTTACAATTTGGTCTCCATTGAAAAATCAATAAGCAGAAGTAACCAGTCAACGCTGGAGGAACTGTGGGAAGTCAGTCACTCAAATACCATTTGGTGGAGTTGTGAATGAATTCGACTATCCTCGAAAACAATTTGGGATCTAAGAAAAATAACTATTCATCCCTTGGAGCCGGCAATCCCTTTCCTAGCTAAATTCCCCTAGGAAATCAAAGACAAAATTAAAAGTCAAAGTCCCACTTGTAGTAAAACATTTCACTACTTTTAAAGTAGCAAAAAAACCTGGAAACCAGGTTCTCCTTGTTGTTTGATTGTTACTGGAGTTCAGTCTTTTCAGTCATGATTTGCTATTTCCTTCTCCAGTTCATTTTCCAGATGAGGAAATTGAGACAATCAGAGTTGAGTGACTTGCCCAGAGTCACACAGTTAGTAACTAAGGCCAGATTGAAATTAGGAAGATGAATCTTCCAGACTTCAAGCCTGGCACTCAATTCATAAATTGGTAAATGGCTGAACAGTTTTTGGTATTAAAAAATAATGTAATGTCATTGCACTGTAAGGAAACAAAGAATGTAACTCAGGAAAATATGGGAAAATTTGTATGAATTGTTGCAGAGCAAAATAAGCAGTACCAGGAGAATGGACATGACTAAATAGGATCACAGAATCTGAAAGCTGCAAGGGACCTCTGCTCCTACATATGGAAGGGGAGATTAGACAATAAACTCCTTAGGAGCTGGCAGAAAATGCATCATCAGGCTTAGCTGATGCAACAAATATCCCATTTGGAGGAGTCTGCCTGTTTCCAAGAGCTGTGATCCCATATCTGGAAGCGCCTTGGAAGGACTTTGCAGTAGCTATGAGGCATTCTACAAGTGGCTTGTGTCTGCTCTCCAAAGTGGATGGCAGCCTCTGGACTGGCTTAAGCCAGCCTCTGACTCTCTCATCTCTCTTGCTTTTACAACTCTGCTGACTTCATCTTGTGAAAGTCTGGGCTATTAGAGAAGAAGCCTTGGGCTTTCTCTCTCAGAGGATGGCAGACAGACTGTGTTGTTCTGGCTGTAACAATGTTTATCACTTCATTTCAGGTGGTTGTAATCTTGGGATTTGCAAAGAATAGCTGAAACAGGATTTGCCCAACAAATTTGGGAGCTGCTACTCTTTCTGACTCTTCCATATCAAGCTCTTTCTTAAGGTTCTTAAGGAGCTGGAGAATATCTTCTCTAAAGCCATCAATTTAAACCCCTATTTGAGGTATCATTCCCCACTATCCCCACTTTTTGCCACCTGTGACTTGTACTTTAGCTCCCCCATTGTTGGCTCTGTCCTTGGGACCTGGCAGAACAAACCTAATCCTCCCCATAGCAACATTTTAATTACTAAAGAGAAAATCCAAAGACTGTATCTTGTCCCTGCTGTGTCTCCTCCTGCTCAGACTGAACAGTCCCAATTCCTTTAACCCATGGCCATCTAACACCTCGAATATCCCTGTCTGGGCACTCTCTATTTTATCAGTGTCTTTCTTAAACAGTGGTGGCCAGAACTGAAGACAACATACCCAGATGAGAACAGGTGAAAGCTATCACTCCCCTATTTCTGGTGTCTGTACTTCTCTTAATGTGGCCAAGGCTCACATTAGTTTTGCCCAATGCCATCTCACACTGCCAATTTATGCTAAGCCTGCAGTCCACTGAAACCCCCTGATCTTTTTTTTTAATTGCTATCTAACCATGACCCTCATTTTGTATTTGTAAAGTTCTTTTTTTATATATCCTTCAGGCTTATCCTTATTGAATTTTACCTTCTTTGATTTTACCAATGGCTAATCTGTCGAGATATTTTTGGATCCTGACTTTGTCCTTCAGCCTGATAGTCATCCCTGCCAGCTTTGTGTCATCGGCAAATTTGATGGGTTATGTCAGGTATGCCTTTGACCACATCACTGATAAAAATATTAAACAGCATGAGCATTGATCACTAAGGTTCTAACCTTGAGACCTGCTACAGTGACATTGAATCATTAACAATTATTGTTTGAATCCATCCATCCAACCAATTCTAAATACAACTAATTCTATTATCTTCCTAAGCAACCCATTTCTATTTTCTCCACCAGAATAATAGGAAAGCTTTGCTAAAACACAGCCAAACTACTAACAACATCTCCCTTACCTACTAATTTAAAAATCTGGGCTAAAAAGAACATGAGAGTCTGGCATGATCCATTCTTGATGAAGCCATGGTGACTCTTTATAGTCACTGATTCCCATTCTAGACATTCACCAACAATCCTTTTATAATCTGTTCTAGAACCCTCCCAGGAACCAGAATCAAGCTCCCTAGCCCATTGTATTCAGACTCCACTTTTTGAAAAATTGAGTTATTTGCCTTTTCCCCATCTTCTTGGATACCTCTTATTTTCTATAATCTTTCAAATATTACAATTAGTGACTTAACATTCACATCTGCCTAGTTTTTTTTTTTCTTTTAGGACTAGACCAAGTAATTTGAATCCCTAAGGGCAGCTCAGTGTCTTTATACATATATATATATATGTATATATATAATTTATATTGGATCTCAATCTTTGTTAGTCAGTCATTCAAGAAGTATTTATTAACCACTTATTATGTATCAGACACCATGCTACAAAGACAGACAGAAACCTGCCCCCCAGAAACTTACTTTCTAAAGGTAGGGATATTGTGATTACAAGATATATGCAGTGAATATAAGGTCATCTGAGGGAATGACTCAGCAGTGGACAATACCAGGAAAGGTCTTTTGCAGAAGGTGAGATTTGAGCTCAGTCTCAGAGGAAGTCAGGAAGACTACAATGGGGTGGCGAAGAGAGACAGCATTGAGAGCATACATTACAATGAAAAGACATAGACTTGGGACATAAGGAAAGACAAATGTTGAAAGACAAATGTTGGCTGGACTCAGAGTGCATGGAGGGAAGTACAAAGTGCAAGACTGAAAAGATAGAATGGGGCCAAAGGAGATGTGTTATATTTTATCCGAGAGGTCCAGGGAAGTCATTGGAGTTTATGGAATAGGGGAGAGCCACATGATCAGTCCTGTGCTTTTAAGATCACTTTGATAGCTGAGTCAAGGATGGACAGGTGTGGGGAGAATTTTTTGGCAAGGAGACCAACAAGAAGACTATTATAGTAACAGTCTGGGTGAGAGGGGAGGAGACCTGAGCCAGATCAATGGCTTCTCAGTCACCTTTGCTCTGATACTACCAGTGTAAAAGGTTATTGTTTCTCTTTGGTAAAGAAAACTGAAAAATAAATAAATAAATAAATAAAATTGAGTAGTTCTGCCTTCTCCCTATTGTTAGTTAACATTACATCTACCACAAGCAAAATTCTCATCCTCTCTTGATCATCCTCTTTCTCTTTCTCTCTCCCCCTCCAAACGGGGGGGGGGGGACCTTTTGGTTTTTAGCTTCCCCTAACATATTCCGCTTAATCTGAGATACTACATTCCTGATACTTTTGCCAGTACCCTACCCAGGTGTATCCTTTATCACCTGGCCATGCTTCTAACTCTTGCTTATTTCTTTGCTAATAAGTTGATTTCCCTATGCAACCATATCAGTCTCCTTAGACATATATTTTTTCCTCTTCCTGGAACTGTTTCCCTTTGTCTTCAGAATATCATTCTTTTTTTTTATTATTAAAGCTTTTTATTTGTACAACATATGTATGGGTAGTTCCCCAACGTTGATCTTTACAAAGCTTTCCATTACAAATTTTACCCCCAGTCCCCTCCCCTCCCCTAGATGGCAGGAAGTCCACTACATGTTAATAATGTTGAAATGCTTGACAAGTTATGCAAGAAAAATCCTATCTACAAGAAAAAAAGAAAATCAGAGAAAGGCAACATAATGCAAGCAAATGTCAATAGAGATCATGAAAATGTTACGTTGTGGTCCATATTTCATATCCCTCTCTCAGGGTGTATATGGTTTTCTTCAGTGAACAATTGGAACTGGTTTGAGACAATTCTTTCTTGCAGAGAGCCATGTCCGTCAGAATTGATCATCATATAATACTGTTGTTGCTGTGTATGATGATCTCCTGGTTCTGCTCATTTCACTCAGCATCAGTTCATGCAAGTTCCTCCAGGCCTCTCTGAAATTGTCCTGCTGGTCATTTCTTACAGAGCAATAATATTCCATAACATTCATATACCATAATTTATTCAGCCACTCTCCAATTGATGGGCATCTCTTCAGTTTCCAGTTTCTAGCCACTACAAAAAGGGCTGCCACAAACATTCTTGCACAGGTGGGTCCCTTTCCCTCCTTTAAGATCTCTTTGGGATATAGGCCCAGTAGAAACACTGCTGGGTCAAAGGGTTTGCACAGTTTGATAACTTTTTGAGCATAGCTCCAAATTGCTCTCCAGAATGGTTGGATCTGCTCACAGTTCCACCAACAATGTATCAGTGTCCCAGTTTTCCCACATCCCCTCCAACAGTTATCATTATCTTTTCCTGTCATTTTAGCCAATCTGACAGGTGTGTGGTGGTATCTCAGAGTTGTCTTAATTTGCATTTCTCTGATCAATAGTGATTTGGAGCAACTTCTCATATGACTAGAGATGGTTTTAATTTCATCATCTGAAAATTGTCTGTTCATATCCCTTGACCACTTATCTATTGAAGAGTGGCTTGAATTCTTATTTATATGAGACAATTCTCTATATATTTAGAAATGAGGCCTTTATCAGAACCATTAAATGTAAAGATGATTTCCCAATTTGATGCTTCCCTCCTAATCTTGTCTGCATTTGTTTTATTTGTACAGAAACTTTTTAACTTAATATAATCAAAATTATCCATCTAGTGTTCAATTAGGAGTTCCAGGTCTTCTTTGGACATAAATTTCAGAATATCATTCTTGAGCATCTTTCCTTTCTCCTAAACTTACTTCCCCTCATAGCATTTTAGTCCATTGAATCTAAGCTACTTTGCTGTGAACCCTATGAAATCTAGACTGTACCCTACATCTAGATTCTTCTCCTCCACCACAGATTCTAGGAGGAAATGACCAGTTTTCCCAGTATTCCTATCATTTCCATCCCAGCAACAAGCTCCCACTAATGAGGAGCAACTCTCATTGATTCCTCTACCTTTTGAAGCATGAAAATCATTAATGTAAGTTAAAAACTTGCTAACCAATTAGTAGTGGTGGTAGTGAGACAGACAGAGATACAGAGACAGAAAAAGACCCAGACAAAAGCACAGAGACAAGCAGAGAGACAGAAAGAGAGAGAGAGACAGACAAATAGGAAGGTAGTGAAAGAAAGAAATACAGGGACAGACAGAAAGGATAGAAAGACAAAGAGGGGGAAGGGAAGAAAGAAGGAAAGGAGAGAGAGAGGAGAGAGACAAAGAGAGACAGAGACAGAAAGAGAAATATATATATAGAGAGAGAGACAGAGAGAGAGAAAAAGAAAGATCCAGCAGATGTGAGAATAATGAAAGTTCCTCATAACTACTGTTATTCCTCATTGATTTTCTCTTTCTATTCATGTGGTCTGCAAGGTACTTCACTGGCAAAATACGTAAATAAAAGTAAAGCAAAAAAGTCTGAACTGAGAATAAGCGCTGATATAAATGAGCAGCAGAATTCTGTGTCCTCAATGCCTTTGATCAGATCGATTCTCCTGGCAATTAGAGGGTAGAACATTCAGTCTCTTCTCAATTACAAAGGTAATAAGTCTTTTGGCCTTCTAACTGGAATTCTAGGTATCAGTAAATCTCAGCCAATATTCCTGTGACTTTTAGTCTGAAAGGCCAACAAAAATCAAAGATCTGTGGCTACCACAACAAGGAGATTTTTTTCATGTTGGTAGATAGGAAACAATATTTTTAGATAGAAGAGAACTGATTGTCACTTTTTCAGTGGAGTATTGCAGTATAGCTGATTGGCTGGTTGATTGAGGAGCACACAGGTAGGAGGTTGGACCCTAGGACTTTGCTCGGATCCTCCATGAGTCACCAAGTTCTCCCCTTACATTACCCCACGAATTCCATCCTCATGGCCTAAGAAGATCCCATTTGGAATTGGGTGGGGTACAAAGGCCCAGGCAATGATCCTGGATACAGATAACATTCGGCAACATGCCAGAAGCATCCCAGGTAGCAAAGTCTAGCAGGTCTAGAGAACCTATTGCTGGTTGCCCTGCCCCATTGAAAGATCCCTTCGGGGTCAGCAATTGATAGAGCAGCTGACTGAGAATTAGCTCATTCACTTCATAGCTTCTCAACATTGACCACAGACTGCTCATGACTTTGTGGCATCTGCCCTCCAGACCTTGTTTGTAAATATTCATTTTTATTAATCAGTAACTCAGCTTACTCTCATATCTTTCTATGAATAGAGTTGGACTATGATTCTGGGTTAATAGTTACTGCTTATAGAGGCTTTAAAGTTTACAAAGCACTATATATACAGATACATATATATATACACACATGTGCATATATATGCATATATATAAGCATATACACATACATATCTGTGTATATACATGTATATTTTTCCATTAGGATTGGAACTCTTTAAGTTGGCTTGATTGAAATTCTAGCACTCTTTCCACAGCAGCACCTAGTTACCACCACTAGCATTAGCCTGTGGACTTGGGCTCTCTAATCTCATTAGATCTCCTAGTATTTCCAGCATTCATCCTTGAAGAAGTCAGGATATAGAAAACTAGGCCAGGAGTTCTGGTTTCAAACCTGCTATAGACCCCCTACTTGAGTGGCTCTGAGAAAGTCATCTGTTCTGTCTGCCTCAGTTACCTTCTCTGTAAAATAATGAAATGACTAGTACTTATCTCCCAGGATTGTGATGAAGATCCTATGAAATATTTGTAAAATGTTTAAAAATCTTAAAGAATTATATAAATGTACTATAAAAATAATAAGAACTATATAAATGTACTATATAAAGAAAAGAAACTATATAAATGTCAAAAATTAAGGCAATGATCCATAAGTCTATGCACCTCTCCCCAGGGGGTATCATTCATATGGGAGGATACAAAGCATCTGTCAGACAGCATTTATCAAACACCTACCATGTGCTAGGCACTATGCTAGGAAATGGCTGTAAGCAACAAAAATGAAACAGCCCTGCTCTCAGAGATTACATCCTATTTAGGGAAATTATATGTATGTATCTCACAAGTTTTGTTTTTTGTTTTTTTTTTTTTCTGTATTGGACCTGAGATTGCATTAGCGAAGGGAACTCCTAGTGAGAAAAAGTCCTCTACCAATGTGCATCAGGCATCCATTCTACGTCTAATATTATTAAGAGTTTATTGGGAAGACTCAGAGGTTATGTGACTTACCTGCCCAATCAGTGTGTGGATCCTGAACCCAGGTGCTCTTGCCACAGAGAATGGCTTTACCCAATGCTGCACACTGCCTCCCCTACAAAAATATCTCTAAGGTAATTTTGTGGGAGAGAGGCACTAGTACCCTCGGAGCTCAGGAAAGGTCTCATGTTGGAGTGAAGCTTTGAAGGACACTTTCAATTATCCCACTGGATCATGGGCTACAGACAGAGAATAAACAAGGCTATGGATCCTCATGGGCTCTCCCAGTTGCTCTTTCCCCTCACCCCTGCAGAGGTCAGGCTAGTCACAAATTCTTGAATATTTTCTCTGCAGCCTCTGTGAGCCTGGATCCTCTAAGACAATGAAAACAGTGTCCAAGGAGATGGGGAAAGTGCTCTGAAAACAGACATCATTAACCTGGTTTCATTATTTCCACAGCTTCTAATTCAGGGCCATTTCCCTCCAATAACTCCCCTGCCATTGAAAAATGATATATGCCATCCTATAGCAACAATGTGAAATAGAATACATTTCATCTCATAAACATGAGGAAAAGAAGGCTGCTTGAAATGGGACATAATTGAAGGATCTTTATCATCCTACCATGCAGTGTTTGCAGCTGGGAGAGGCACAACCTCTCAGAAGGATGTGATAATGTTACAGGAACCAGTTGATAGCCGACAGCTCCTGTGACAGGTAATCTATTCAATCATTACTTCTCTTTTCAACTGAGAGATGGAGTAACCATTATATCAGTGCCTATCCACACGATAGGCTGATTAATGAAGTCTGAGCAATTGAAACATTTGGGGTTTCTTTTCCCTTATGTTTCCCCATGTTCCTCCCACTTTCCATGGAGTCATGAACAAGCTTTCCAATCAGGAAAACTGGAAATGAAGTCAATCAGTCCTCTGAGGTCTGTCCCAGAAAAGTTACCTTGATCTCAATTTGTGTCTGTGAGTGTAATTGGATGGATCCCAATGGGGATTGGTCAACTAGATGATGTAGTAGATAGAGGAAAATGCCTGTTCCTGAGTTCAAATCCAGTGTAAGCCACTTATTAGCTGGGTAACCCTGGGCAAGTCACTTCATCCTGCTTTCCTCAGTTTCCTCATCTATAAAATGAGCTGAAGAAGGAAATGACAAGTATCTCTGCCAAGAATACCCCAAATGGAGTCAAGAAGAGTAGGACACAAGTGAACAACAAGAGGGATTCCCAGTGTGTCTGATTCCTCCACTCCTCAACCTACACTTTAGTCTGCTGGGAGGGGATCTCCCATATCCATATGCAGATGGCCAAGGTCTTTGGTTCTTCTTTGTTGCAAATAGGCTTAATTTTATTGAATAGATGCATTCCAATAAATATGGTCGCCAAGCACATTTTCCTTTACAATATGGCTTTCACTTTCCTCTCCAGACTGATTTTAGATCACTCCTTTTCACATATCCTCAAAACAAGCCAAATAGCTGTTTATAGCATCTGAAATTCCATCTCCAACTTCCCTGAACCTGTCTCCCTGAATTGTATCCTTACCTCCACCTCAAAAAAAATACCCAAGTTCCCTCAAACCCTAACTTAGATACCTCCTACTCAACTCTTTTTCCAAACTTCACCACCCCAAGTTATTATTGTGTTCTCATTCTTGAAATAATTTTTGTGTATTTTTTTATTTACCTACTTCCTTACATGTTTTAGGCCCCATTGAAACATAAGGTTTCTTGAATGAATAGAGCTTGATTCATTCATTTCTTTGTATCCCTAGCACTGTGCATATAGTAGTAGATTCTTAGTAAACTTTTATTGAATTTAATTTCTGTAAAGCAAAAACAATTTTTAATGGACTATACAGCACACATGATCCTAAAGTATGAACTGAAAATTCTTTTGCACAAGGCTGGCCCTTGACCCATCTTGTGTTCACAACCCAGCTGTTACTAGGAGTCCTTGTAAACCCTTTTCCAAAAGAAGGATCATTTAATCTTAGAATATTAGAACTGTTAGAGATCATTCAGTCCAGTTGTCAAACTCTTGCAAAATAGATTAAAATGTCATTGAGAAATATTGAACAATATAAAAATTACAGTACAATATAGATAATATTAGCTTGTGGTTTTCTGAATCAATATATGGCCTATATAAATTTGTTTGACAATACTAAGCTAATTCATTCCCCTCATTTTGCAGAAAGTGGTCCAAGGAAATTAGGTGAATTATCCAAAAACATATAGCTAGCTACTTCAGGGCAGAGCCAGAATATGGACCTTAATGATCTGACTCCAAGGCCAGTGTTAGTATATAGTTAGTATATAGTATTGCTTCACATTGATCGGTCTATAATATTTATAGTCCGTTTCCTATGGCAAGACGTTGTTCTTGGGCAAGAGAAGAGGGGCTTTTTAAGAAGCAGTGTGATAAACTGTTCAGCAGTACTACTATTAGGCATACACCCCAGAATAGTAAAGAACAGGAAAAAAAGGTCATGGTCACACACACACACACACACACACACACACACACACACAGGATTTTATAGTAGCACTTTTTGTGGTAGCAAAAAACTGGAAACAAAACAAGTTTATCATTGGGTGCAGGGCAATAGCTGAACAAGTTGTGGTATTAGCCCCTCAGAGCCACCTGACAATGTTCTAAGATTATAAATTAGGGCCATTATAAGTAGCATGGCACAAAGCACTGGTCCTATCTGTCTGTTTTCTCAACTGTAAAATGAGCTGGAGAAGGAAATGGCCAACCACTCCAGTATCTTTGCCGAGACACCCTTGAAATGACTGAATAATAAATGTTCTAAAATGGGAGATTTACAGATGAAAAGCCTAGGTTTGACTCCTACGTCCACTATTTACTGAGTGACCTTGGACAGCTAAAGAACCTTTCTGGGCATTAACTTTCTCTCTGTGTAAAATGATGGAGTTGGATTCCTTGGATCTCCTGGGTTCCAGCCATCTTGAATGTTGTTTCCTAGGTTCTAGAACTTGTTCATTCTAAGCTCTGTAGGTTGACTTATTTCCAGAAATCTTTCTGGGGAAGCTTCACACTCTGTTGCCAGAGGACTAAGGGGAAGGAGGCAGGGCAGGAGACACTTCTACAAAAGCCAAGAAGCTTCCCTGCGGTTATGACCAAGGGAATCACTGAAAGCTTGAAGTGTCTCCTAATCCCTGTGAAGCAATCTGTTATGAGTCACACCTTCTGGGGTCCCATTGCTGCATCACTGACTGGCTGATAGAAAGACTCCCTTAAGATTGTGGATGCCCATCATGGCTCTACTCCCACTTCTTCTACCTCTCAGAAAAACAGAGAGAGCTGACAACAGGGAGATCTGGGAAATTATTGGAATACTGCATTCTATGAGACTCTACATTCTATAATCCATGTATCTTGATTTTACTAATAAACTAATTAGGTTTACTAATTAGTACTTATTTACTAATCTAAAATTTGCTGATTTTATTGATCTAATTAGTAATACTAATTAATTACTAACTAAATTAAGTTTACTAATAAATTAATCTAAAAGTTTAACAAATAACTTGCCATGTCAATGACCATTAACAGTATGGCTCACCCAAGGAAGTTGCCAATGGAAAGGGCTACACCAAATGATGTCTGAGGATGGGGAATCCTGGAGATAGAGCTTGGGATGTAACAATCTAATCCCCAAATGTTACCTTGGGGTGTCCTCTAGAACCTTACATCCCAAGGGGCCCCCAATCTGTTCTATCTGTGGGCCTGTTCTATACAGAGAGCTGTGAGGACCCCAAGCACAATTCCAGGCTTTTACAATTTTACTTTTCATTTGAATAGAGAAATCCTAAGCACTTATTTTGACATTTTCCCCCTCTAGATTGTCATCTCCAGTTCTTCCACCCCATCCAATTCCTTGTTTGAACATAGACCAGTTATTGCTTTACTTACTATTCCTCCCATGGTACAAAATGTCAAGTCTGTGTGTATTGTGTTTTACATGCTATGGGTTATTAACATTATTGCTTTGTTATGTGATTAAGTGTTAACATTATTGCTTTATTATGCAATTAAATGGTGACATTGTGTTTTGCTGTGAGCGTTCTGACTACCATATGGGCTAAAATAACACCGTGGCTGGGGATTCGCTGAAGCACTGGTAAGCCCCAGTGGAATTGGGCCTGTTTGAGGGACTCTAATTCCTGGTAGCCTGCTGAACACATGCTTTGCACCATGGAGACAAACAAAGCACTCTCTGGATCATGTGAATTTTCCTAAGCAGTAGCGGTACATGTCAGCAGCCCCAAAGAGACAAAAGTCAGTTGGGTCCAGTCAGTCCTACATAGGGTACACTACTAAAGGAGAATCAGATTTATAGCAAGAAGGTTAGAACTCATCTAATCAACCCCTTCCCCGGACAGATCAGTAAACTGAGGCCCAGACAGGGCAACTGGCTTGTTGGAAGTCACATGTGTCAATAAGGGGCAGTTTGACCCTTAAATTCAGAGCCCTTTCCATAGAATCCAGCAGCAGTGGCAGAGAGCAGGAGTGGAGAAACTGAGGTAACTAAGGAAAACCTCAGGAGGTAGCATCTCATCTCAGAGTGCTTAGAAACCTCAGAAACTTAAAGGCCAGTGTGGGATGGCATAAGGCAATTTGGCCAAGCAGAGTGCATAGCTCACCAATACCTTCCACCCATGGCAGAGAAGCCTTCCAGATTGGCATTTAATGTGGAAAGGCAGCACCAAAGGCAAACAAAGGGTTCATGAAGAAAGATTTGGCTCCATGAGAACATCCCAAGTGGGGCTTCTGAAGCATAAAAGGGATTTGTGACTAACACATACGGGAAAGCAAAATGACTATGATGAGACAGAGATAGACTGCAGTAAGGAGAAATAAGGTCAGCTGGATCCTCCAGTGTGTATCTTATGGGGGCCACAAAGGCAAATGGAGAAGCCACCCCAGGGTGTTCCGG